>JAKKIK010000804.1:0-22948 GCA_024500135.1 Heterodera carotae | reverse complement strand
GGTAACATTTTTATTAATTGATTTTCTTCTGAATAAATTCAAAATTTAAATTCTATTATTATTATATAATCCGCACTTTCAAACTTGATTTTTTTAATTTAATTATTTATAGGGAATGACAGGGTTTTGTGTTTTATTACGATTTGTTGTAATAGAATATTTTAATTTTCTGTTTATTGTCTTTAGTACCATAAATAAAGAGTTTGTTGTATGTATACTCTTTTGTTATTTAAGATTACTACTTGCGAGCTTTTCAGAGTGCATTTTTTTTTCTCAAACAGAATCATGCTATATTCCTGTGTTTTCCATGGCACGGATCCTTTGTATTTTAATTGTTTAATAAAATTTTTGCTAATTTAAGTGAACGCTTAATTTTGTCATTCTTTTTGGTTTAAGATAATTTTATTTTTTTGTTTTAAATTTTATTATATTAAATTATTTATTTTTCGAAGTAATCTTTAAATTTATTTTTAGGTTAGTCTTATTATTTATTTTTGAAGGTGCTTTATTATTGTTTTAACATATGAAATGGTTAAAAATAAAATGTTGAATGAGAATATCATTGATCTGATATTTTTTTACTTAAATTTTTATTCAATCATATTATTTTGGTTTTTTGAGAAGCAGCAGGGTTTGACAATATTTCCAACGATGAAAAATTTGAAAGACATCTGATTAAAATTGCCTTCATTTTTTATATTGTTTTAATTTAAAACTTATCAAAAACGCATAATTTTATTTTGGAACATGTGTTTCTTTCAGGAGTATCTCCCATCATATTCGGTGCATCCCAAAAAAACAATGCTTATTTCTGCCTTCGTGATAAAGCCTTACATTATAATTTTGATTTATAATGATAATTATTAAATTAAAAATTGATACCTTTGCAAATATGCATTATATTATTTATTAGAACTTTTATAATTATTCCTTATTAACATAAAAAACAATATTTATTGGTACAACACTTTTTAGGACTTATCTTTTTTATATTTACTTTTTAACTTTCTTCGCCGCGTCTTGTCCATAATATGTCGTTCTTCATTGACGTCCTACGTGGGTCGACGACGCCTCCGAAGCGTTGGGATAAAAAATTTTTTATATTGTTTGTTTAAACGCAATTAATAAATGAATTAAAATTTTTTGATGATTTCCTTCCTTGCCAAACAATAACACGAACTTGCATATATTCCTCTAATGCAGCAATTTTTATATTTTTTTATTGGCTTATATTTAATTATTTTCAATTTCTCAGGTTTATAATATTACTTGATTATTTCACTATTTAAAATTTTTGTAATTTTTGTATATACATATTTATCTTCTTTTAAAATTACGTTTTATTTCTATCTTTTGTGTTAAGAAGCCTTTGTAATGAGCAATTGATAAATAGAAAATCGCTAAATTAAAATATCTCTGATATCTGTTTAATCAAAACTGAATTTTGTCGATCAGAAGGAAATAATCTCATGTATTAATAAATTCAAATAGCATGTTTTCATTTAATTATTAACAAATTATAAAGGTTATCCCCCTCTGCGCCTTCCACAAAGGTAAAATGTTGCCCTATTTAGCAAGCGCCTCTTCCCCCTTGTTCACTCTGCATTTTTAATTGTGCACAGAATGGGATTTTTTCATTTGATATTATATTTGATTGTTATTATTTTTATAAGTCCGGCCCATTATTAAAGTGACATTGAGATTTAATTTGCCGAGTTCAATCACATTTGAGTAATGGCATAGCAATTTTTAAATAAAAAATTGAGGGACTCTTGACTTATACAGATCACAATCGTTTTGCAAGCAGTTTTTTGTATTTAACTATTGTCGTTTTTTGAAAATTATCTATGTCTAAATTATTATCTGGTCGTTACATGATGCTTGGTTTCAAGAATTATTAGATAGTACTTTATAGAATATTTATGTTTTAATTTTTCAACGGATGCAAATTGTTGACCTGTCTCGGTTCTAATCAATATAAATGTTAAGAAAATAATGAAATTTTTATTTTTATTTAACTTTTTGTTGGCAAATAATAATAAATAAGTTTATAATCTATTCCTTACTTAATGATTTTGATTTGCATAGCATTTTTATTTAAGAATTTTCAATGTCTTGACGCCAATACGATCAATTTCAATTTTTTAATAGTTGCATTTATTCACATTGCTATTGCTTCGTTTCGTAGTATAAAATACATGCATTTTTTTGGTACTTATCCGTTGAAAATATTTCCATATTTTGCCAATCATGCATTATTTTATAGAAATGTTATTTACAATAAAATGATTTAAATTTTTATAGCACTATCATTTGTTGGAATATGTTATTTTTATAAATAATTTTTTTGTACTCTTTCAGTTTTTCAGTATTATATTCAGCATTTCGATATATTTAAATATTATTAAGTGATTTTGTTTTTGGTTACATAATAGATTAAACTTTCTCACTTTGAATATTATTTAATTTTTAAAAACCAATTTTTTAAAATTTTTTATTTAGTTTCTTTGTTTTTTTGTTTAATAATACAAATTGATGCAAAGATTGGACAATTACAAAGTATACTTACTATCTTTTTCTAGTTTATGCCAAATTTATTTATTTAAAGATGTAAATAATAAGATTTATTGGAAGTTCATTGCATCGTCGATTCTTTTCCTAATCGACTCTCGAGTTTTTCATTATCATCGCTTAGCTGGTTTGGTTTTTTAAATTCATCTGAGTAATTTTGTAACACCCAATGGTTACTGTTATTAAATTTTTTTGTTAAGCTTATCAAAAAATTGAGAATTTCTCTATTTGAATTATTTCATGCACTGTTTCTATTGCATTTTACAATTTAACGTGTTTTTGTTGGACGATTAATGTCCATGACAATTTGATAATATGTTAGGTTTAGATTTCTTTTATTTATTTATTTAATTTTTTTTAATTACACAAATCTTCCATGCCAGCAAGTTTCGCTGGTTTTCATCAGTCTCCGGGCATCCTCATTTTTTTTGAAAATTCTTTATTAATTTCTGTTTTTAATTTTATTTCACAATTTATGTGTTAATATTCGCGTGCAGTTTCGAAAAAAGGTTTAGTGCACGCATTTCCCATTTGGCTGTACCAATATATTTCATGTACATATCTTCTTAATTTGGACATAAAAATATTGTAATAATTAATTTGAAAATTTTATTTTCATCACTTTTTTGTTTGAATTTAATTTGCACAAGTAGAATTAAGACGTGTAAATTAAAAATGGGGTTATGTGAATTTACTTTAAATTCATCGCTTAGCTGTTTAATCGCTAAATTAGAAAATGATTTTTTCTTTGATAGCTTTTTAAAAGTTATGAATACAGAAATAATTCTTAATAAATAATATATTAAAATTTAATTCAATTATTTATAATTGATACAGCTCTATTCATCGTATGATTGTCTTCAATGGATTTTATTTTAGACATCAATAATATAATTTAAAATATTATTTAGTCATTTTTAATTTGAACTGTAATATAATTTTAATTAATAATTAACATTCTTATTTTAAATAGGTTTTTTTCAGTTGAATTGCGAATAAATTGCACAAATGGGATTATGTAAATTACACTTTTTTAAATTTATTGTTTGCTTTTTAATCGTTAAACCATACATCCCTTTTACATTGCAACGTTTTTTTAAATTATCAATACAAAAGAAAAATTTGTTCTTTAGTTTTATTGAGGTAAATGATAACTCGATTATAAACACTATAGGTGAAATAAACATTTAAAGATTTCTTAATGTCATCTTCTACCAAAGTTTTTAAAACTTTCTATTTTCGTTGATTAATTTAACAAGCTACGACTTCTGTGCTTTGATTAAAAAGTACATTTTTGTCTTGTACAAATTATCTAATTTTTGTTTTTTAATATATTAACTTATTTAAAAGAGTTATGTTTTTTAATAACTTTCCTATTGTAAATGTCAAAGGTTTTTTATTTGTTGGAAATAGAAAGCGCTTAGATTAATTTTGACTTTCAAATGTTTTATCCATTTTATCGTCACCGTCTGCTGGTCATTTAAATAAACTTAAGCTAATAAATAAATATAGTTTTTTTTACATATTGGTCAGTTTTTTCGGAAGCAATGCCGAGCTTGGCCATTAAGTTTTAGCAAAATATTGAAAAATCTAATTTTAGATACATGTATTTTTAATCAAAAATAATTTGCTTTTGTTTACAATAGTTTGTTAAAAAGGTTTTAGTTAGTTAATCTGCATTTTTGTTTCAATGATATTTTACATAATTGGTAATAAACTGTTTTGTTTAAGTCGGTTTCTTTCCCGCAAATTTGCACTCAGTTTGGTGTCACGATTGTTTTTTTAAATTGAAAAAATGGGATTAAGTAAATTACACTTTTAAATTTTATTACTTATTTTTTACCCTTTTACATTGCAGTGTTTTTTAAAATAGCAATCAACGAAATTTTTTAATGTGTATTAATTTTTTTTTGTTTTTTTAGATAATTGCTTAAATATTCTTCTCCTTCGCAGCGTGTTGCACCTTTTCTGTAAACCAGTATAAATATTTTTGCAAATATAATTTTATATTCGTAAATAACCAGACCATACATTTTTTATTTGTCTCGGAAAACTGTTTTGCTAATTCTCTTATCCTGAACTTTTTTTTTGGTTTTTCATTCTTTATAATTTTTAGTAATAGGAGTTTTCTATACTGGAGATTCTTTAATTCCGTTGAATTTTATTATAAATTATATTTATAGTAATAGAGCAGAATAGAAATCTAATACTTATTTAATTAATTTAGTCAAAAAACAAAAAAGGGGTTTGCACCTAGAATTTCGTGAATTTTTAATTGTAATTTAGATTTTATTTTACTTTCACATTCACAGCATTCTAATTCGTATTCCTCTGAATGTATAGAATAGACATAAATACTTCTTAGTTAAGTTAAATGCTATGCTTATACGGTAATCCGTGTATTGCATGTTTTGGTATTAAATTGTAATAATTTGAATTACGCTAAGTACTAAGCTTTTGTTCTTATTCATTCTTTTAAACTAAGTACGCCAGTGACATGATAACTTAGCGTTTGTAAGTGTCGAAACTCTTCTTCCAAACAATGGGTTTTTGTGTTGTACCAAGCAACGACATTTGGGTGTTCAAGCCAATTATGTACATGTCTCGACATTCTAATTTTTATTAATTTTTTCTAAGCATATATATATGTTTTTCATTTATTTGTATGGTTTCCTTTATAATTATAACTGCTTGGTACTTTTATATTGTCATAATCAAAATTAAAAATTGCTCGCATTATTCTCATGTCGAAGGAATTTCAGGTTTTCCGCGCTTGATAGTAGTATTGATATGAATTAATTTTAATAGTTTATGTTAAATTTACAAATTTATTAAATTGATTGGCCAACCCTGAGTTAATTCATTTTTTAAAATGACACAAAAAACTTTATGAATTTTCACAACAATATTGATTATTGTTCACTTACTTTAAATAATTTTTTAAAAAAATTACATTTGGTTTTCTACAAAAATTTTGCTCTCTAAATTATTCTCCAAATAATTCTTTCGTAGCCATGGAAGGCAGCCCTCTGCTGATTGTAAGATATGGTTTATCTATCCTCAAGTAATATTATCCAATTTTTTCAATATAATTTTTTTGTTTTTTTACAATATTCATAACAATATTAATTCTTTTCATCTTGTTAGATAGCAATTAATACGCCGTAAAAATTAATATGGTATTTATTTTTTTTATAATAAGGTATTACTATATATTCAAAAAAAAATTTAAAGTCAATAATTAATAACTGAATTATGGCAAGGCGCAATAAGCTGAATTATGATATTGTTATTAAATTATCATTGTTGTTTTACATTTTTAATGGTAAAATACTTTTTTTCCTTTCTACATTTAACAATGGTTCTGTCTCAAACAACTACTTCTTGTCAATCAAGCAATAAATTATGAATATGCTTTAATTAACTTTTTATTACGATTTCATAAGTTTTTTCCAATAGATTTCTATTAAAGACCCGAATAAAAAAACGTGAATAATTTAAATTAAGTAAATATTTTGTGCTGAAGTTCTGTCAGGACAAACTGGCACGAACATTGTCTTAGCGGTAAATGAGACATGAGCTTTTGCTAGTTTTAGTAAGTATTTAATTTAAACTTCTGATTTTGCTATGGAATGCAGAATTAAGCTTTTTATTTTTATTTTATTTTTGATAGTAGATTTATAGGCATTGCTCTATTTAAATTATAATGATTTACTTTTGATTTTAGCAAGAAAATTTCATCTTAATATAAATTTAAGTCAATTTTCTTCCATCGGAATAATCATTATACAATGATGATACATTGAACACTAGAATAAGCCGTTTTTACGATCAGATTGAATAAAACTTTCAACAAATTAAAATTTAAAAAATAGTGAAAATGATATAACATCGTTTTAGCTATTTAACTATTCTTAAGTTGTTGGATAATTTTCTACGTTTTTTATGCTTTCAATGACGTTTTTTCACCTGTGAATTTCATTTTTATGTCTCTGTGCCGTGTCTATGTTTTTAAATCATATCACTATTTTGAATTATTGTTTCTTCAATTTATTTAAGAATGATTTGATAATACCATCAAAGGCAATTTGGATATTATTCATGTGTTCATGTTTCGACTTCATAAATTTTCATGTATTTTCTAATGCTTTTTGTTTGAATTGTGCAGAAAGTTTGGTTTAAGTAGGTTTATGTAAAACGCAACTATTTATCTATTTTTTGCATTAATAAAAATTTAGCAGTAATAATTATTTTTTCTCATTAACTAAAGAGCACTTTGGTATATACATTTGTTGTGGCTCAGTACATTGTTGTTCAAAGTTTAAAACGCTCAGTAGAATGTCGCTCCATCACAGCGCCTGTATAAAATGCAATCTTTCTATAACTTAATTGCTTTTAAACTAAAATGCTTTATTTTTAGTTATTAAATTCGTAAAATAATTTATTTTTCCCGATTATATGTTTAAATTTTAAAATCTTTTAGCTTTATTTTTTTGTCAATATGAATGAATTGTTTTAATTAAGACTATTTTTATTCAACTTAAATCCAAATGTTATTTATTTTAAAAATTTGACGAATTGGGCATTTACTATTCATTAAAACTTTTAATTAATCTTACATAAATTTTTTGAACTGTTGTCAATCTTGAATGGTATACATTCTATAATACATGTAAGTATTAAAGTGTTTTAGGGAATTTTAATAACTTTTTGCAATCATGTTTTCTTGTTTGTAATAAAATAAAGAGTGTTTCTTAAGAATATTTAGTATAATTGTCTATGGGGCAGAAATCTATTTTACATTGTTTTTGTTAATTAATATTTAATGACTACATCTTTAAGAATATTTTAGATTTAATTTAACAAAGATTTTTTGTTTAAATTAAACTTTTAATTATACTCATTTGTTTATTGCAATACCTACCAAGGAAACAGCACAGGTTAGCTACCAATTTGATTATATGTTTAACTTTTCTTTATTGAATTAGCTTAAAACAATTTATATTTACTTTAAATTGTGATCGTAGTTGTTGTTAAGCTTTGCTTTGAATTTTTTATACGCATTCCTATTTCTGTTTCAATAATTTAAGGGATAGAAATGTCCTAGTCTTTCTGCTGATGACGTTCCTGATGCAGATCATAACATGTATCGCAAACAAACTGAAGGGATAAATAATTCCAATTGTAATAAATGAATAAGTTTATATGAGTTTTTTATTGTAAATGAGTTGAAATATCTATTTTTACATTGTAACTGAAAAAAGCAATTTTTAAATAATGACAACTCTTAAATTCCGACAATAAATTTTTTTTGCATCTTAATTTTTTTTGATACAACGTTGAATACCAAAAGAACAAACACGGAAGATGATGCTTCAATTGTTTCAAGAAAATTTACCTTATTTCGCTAATATTCAGTCTGCTCTCCACATATTTTATATTATGATATAATATTAATAAAATGATTAACATATTAATTTGGAAAATTTTCTACAATGCTTTATTAAGACAGCAAATGTTAACATCCGAATTTTAACAAATAATGTAATTTTGAATGAAATATGTTTAGGGTATGCAAATTTTTAAATAATATTTAGGTACTTGGTTGAATTTCAGTGATTTAATAATATATTTTTACTATTTTTATAATTTTAGAAATTATAATTGTTTGCTTTTTATTTTTATACTGCGCATCATTGTCATAATCTTAGTTTTACTTCCTTTGCCGCTTGCAATTATTTAAATTAAATTTCCGAATAAATTATAATTTAACTGTGAGCTTAGCTGCTTAGAGTGCGTTATACAAAACTATCCACTTTTATATTAAAGTAATATTTTGGATTTAAAATAATATTCCGTTTTTTTTCCTTAATAACCATTATTAGATAATTATCACGGTTATAAGAATATATAATAAAGTTTCATGACCATCAGGAATAGCAGTCTTCGCCGCTTAGCAGTTTAACAAATTGTAAACCTTTAGTGTTAAATCTTTTTTTAACAATTAATCATGCTGTCTTTAAAGTAATTTAGCTGCATTATGCCTTTGAAAAATAAATCTATGGCATTTTACAGTAATAATGTATTTTAGGTTTTTTGCTGTATTGCTATAGAACTTTTTTACAATACCGTATTGGTGCGCATGCGCTTAGTTACCATCTAATTTATGAATTTCTATCAAATATTAATTTACAGCTTTTTAACATATACATAATTTTTTTATATATTTTTTGATTGCCGAATTTAGTTTAATATCATGTCTATGATCCGCTGTTTGTTGACTCTGTCCGTCCACTTGGGTTGGGGTTCAAAAATTTACATTTACAGCAAATAAAATTTTTTTATTAGTGACACCATATTTAGATTAAAAGGAATGCAGTTTATTTTACTACAATATATCATACGAATAAATTTACTTTATTGTGATTAATCGTAAGGTATGATGTAGTGTCACAAAACGTTCCATTTTTAACATATAGGTGATAATCGCCTAGTCGACGCGTTACCATTAATTTATGAATTCTTTTTGATTCTATTTCTTGAATTTATTCTTTTCTATATTAACTTTTGAAGGGATGAATCTTTTTTGTTAATTATATAAAAATTTGAGATGGATTTGGTGACTGTGTAAAAAGTCTTGGCAGGCAATCACAGTTGGAGAGATAGACATAGTCATTGATATTTCGCAGCTGCGGATGAAATAAATCGTATAATTAACTGGCATTTTTAATATTTTTTCTTTGACTTCTACACTGTCTCAATAATATAAATTTTATTAAAATGTTAGAAAGTCTATAAATAGTAATTACATCTTTTAATATAAAACATAATTTTTTAAAATTATTTATGGAATAACCACCTTTTTGTATACTATCATATTATTTAAATTTTGTTTTGAAAGTTCTTAATACTTAAATTTTTTTGTTATTTTATTTCAACATATATATTTTTTGATTGCCGAATTTAGTTTAATATCATGTCTATGATCATATGTATGTTGACGGCGTGTCCACTTGAGTTGGTTCAAATTTATTTACAGCAAATAAACTCTTCTTTATTGGTTACACCATATTTAGATTAAAAGGAATGCATTTTATTTTATTAGAATAAATCATACGAATAAATTAATTTTATAGTGATTAATCGTAAGATATGATGTAGTGTCACAAAACTCCTCATCTTAAGTTCCTGTCTTAGCTTGCTGACCAATTTCGCTAATATTTATTTTGGTGGAATTTTTTGAATATACTTGAATGGCATTACGATTTAATTTTAATTTCTATACTTATTACTTTCTTTTTAATTTGAGTTTTAAAATTAGCCGCGGTTCGTAGCTATTAAGTAAACTGATAAAATTTTTGTTTATAGAAGATTTCTTTATTCTTTCTTTCTAAATAATGACTGTATTATACCCATTTGAAATTACAAGTCAAATACAGTCTTGGACGCAAAGATACATTGGACGAACGATTTTTTTTGCTTATTATCCATCTCGTAATCGCTTTAGTAATTAACCTTGCCACCTTTGGATTATAATATTAATACCGCATTTAAAAATGGAACGCGAATATTATTGAAAATTTTGGATTAGGTTTTCGGGTTGTTGATTTTGCATTATGAACTAACTACACGTTTGTGTGATATGAATGAACAGACCGCTCATTAAAATCGAATTAGTTATTTGTATGGTTGATTATCCGCTCCTCATTTTGTTAAAAAATTTAAATAGATCAAGCATTTTATTGAAATTTAAAAAAAAAAGTTTAAAATAAGGTATAAAATGCATTTTCCCTTCGGAGCCTACAATAATTGACATTAATTAAATATTTTAAGTCATCGTTTAAGTTAATCAAATTTGGGATGATCTTTAGTAAAGTGCTAATGCATCATCTCATTCTTCCATTAGTATACTATTGTTTACACCTAATATTGATTTTCAAAATTCTGTTAAAAATTTTATATTAATAATGTAAATTTTTTGGATGATAACAATTTCATTGATGCCACCGTATAATTAATTTTAGCATAAGTGCACATGGGCATACTTCATACAAACAGGTCGTTTATGTTGACTAATAATGACATATTATTTATTTTTTAAAATTAATTTTTGTAGAGAATTTTTAAAGCATCATTGTTCTGAAACTGTGATGAGCGACCGTTAATTCAACAATGTTCTGTTTATTACAACCTCGTAAAATTTCTATTTTTTTGTTCAATCAATGAATGCATTTTTCTGCATCTGTTATCACATCAATTGCAGTATTAATTGCTTTTATTGTATTTTACGAATCATTTAAAATCATTTTCCTTTGTCGGTAAGTCCCTGTGCCTAACTTTTCCACACCATACAAGGAGGTGCAGCTGATGCAAAACAACACAATGTCCCAATTTTGTTTTTCTTGGTCTCTTTGCATTATTTAGTTTTTGACTAATTTTTGAGATGCCTACTTCTATTTGTTAACCAATTTTTTTTTATTTGAACTTATTCAATCTTTATATAATTAAAATAATTTTTAAAGTTTTTTTTTGCAATTATATAAATTTTTTTCTTCACGTTATTTTTTTTAATTTGGCTTGGTACAACTTGCTGTTTTTTGGTATATGAGTTATTTTTTTAGGTTGAAATTTTCTTTATTATTTTTTTATTAGCTTTTTACTATTATTTTTGTATGCCTATAACAGATTCCAAACGCATATTGTTTACATTCAGCGATTTTTTAATCGAGCTTCCATCACAAGCGATTTAAAATTAATATTTCTGTGATTTCTTATTGTTGTGGTAATTATTATTTTGAATGGATTTAAATTCACTGTCAGCTTTAAATAACTATTTTTATAGAAAAATGCTGAGTACAGCTGCTACTCCACATGAACCCCCTGAACTTTTATAATTATTAATCTTTCTAACGATTTTTTGATTTTCTGCAATGTTGTGCCTTTGTAAATAAGTTTAAACCTATATATAATATAATATATATTTCCTCATAATTTTTTTGCCACTTACGGATATAGGCGTTTTCTTGCGAGACCATAATGTTTAAATTTTAAGTTTATAGATTAAAATAATTATTTTTCTTATAATATTGTGGGTCACTAAATTAAATGATTTGAGTAAATTTATTCGTTTGCGAATTTTCCTTGTTTTTTATAAATTACAATACATAGGTGCCAATTATTGAAATCGCAGGGAATTTATGATTGAGATGCCGCCTTTTAGATGCAAGGAATTTGCTATATTTTTATTTATTAATAGCTGATCCGTGTCGATTCATTACCTTCCCTCCTTGACGAAATGCGACTAATGAATATTTGATTTATTTGTCCATAAATATTTTTTAAACTTTTTGGTTGTTGATATGATTTTTTAATTTTTATCTATGTATTAAGTTAACAAGGAAATGATGTTTTTATTTAATTTTAAAAATATTAAATTTTACTTTGTTATTTGCGATTTCGCGATTTTTGTTTAAAAAAGGATAACGACCACATAAATAGTTTTAACTTATGTACTAAAAATTTTCATATTAAATGAATTTCATTTTCGATAATAATTTTTTAAATTTTCTATTTCTGTATTACTGAACTTTCTATTTATTTTCTTGTTATGAGATTAGTTATGTTAATTTCGTGCCATCTTCTGTGATTTTTCTTGCAGTAATTTATTGTTGAGAATGGCATATTTTTTTTACAAAACATGTTTTTTGCAGCTCAAGTGCGAGTTGTCTTTCAAACAAACATTTTTAATTTTATTAGTGTAAATGTTGATAAATATAACATTACAAAATGATGTGTTTAATAGGTGTTTAAATGATTTTATAGTATATAAGACAACCTAAATTATTTAAATGTGTACTGATTTTTAAATTTTCTTTATCATTTTTTTATGTAGACCCTTCAGTAAATTACTTTTTTTGCATAGTCAATCATCTTCCATGTTTTCTTCTTACACACACAGTAGTTTGTCGACAATTTTGCAGCGCCTTGAGGAATGCGCAGGTTCTTTTTTTATTTTGAATGACGGTTAATGATAACAATAAATAAAATACGACTTGTTTTTTAACCCAAATTTGTCTTTATGATTGTATACTTTTTTGTATTCGCATGGTTCTAGTACAACTGTAGTAAATTTGTGTTAAGCGATAGAAAGATAAACCGTTGCTGGCGTAAGTTGGTTTTTTTGGTCGTTATAGTAATATATTAGGTCACCGATAATTTATTTTTTACTATAATTTGGGTTTTTAATCTCTTTACGCATTATAATTGAGAATTATTTGTATTTTTTTGAAGGACCGGATCCGCCATTATAGCGTGTGGGTCAACGGTTTATACAGCAATACTTATATACAAAAATTAATTTTATGTTTATTAGACGACACATTTAACGATCGGCGTTTTTCTTTCCATTTTTGGTTTTTTTACTACAGAATATTTGTTTTTATAAATTTTTTTTAGTATATATAGTTTTTTTGCCATTTAAAAGTCATAACGAATTAGATTCAATTTATATCTTGCGTAATAATATAATATTTTCAAAAACTTTTGATTCGCGTTCTCTTCTCATAAATTTGCGGGAATTTTTATCTCTCTTTAAATTTGGCGATTTTTTTCTATTTAACACGACATATTATATTTATTTGTTAACGATCACGATAAACTTTAGCGCCTATCGTTGATTGCGCAGAAAGGTAGATTCAAAACACCGGATTTGGTGAAAAGGTGACGAATGCGTAGCCAAAACTTGATAACAGTTGGACCAATAAATATGCAAACATCCATTTTATTAATTTTCACTGCAATGTAACTTATTTATTTTAGACCAAGAATTAATAGACATTACATTTGTTATTGTGTTTGATATTGTGTATTTTTCGACTTAATCAAATAATTTTTTTGATTTTATTTAATTACGCATATATTTTAGGATGGACAAATGACTTTTAATAATTTGAATTTATAATTATGTTTTTCACAAATCTTTTGTGAATGTTGTTACCGGTCTATTTAGAAATTAAATTTACGTTTGTAAACAAAATTGCATTAAATATAAGATGACTTTTAATTTTCATCAAGAGGTCAAAGTATTTACTATTCAGCATTTTAGAATGCAAAAAATGTGGTCGGGGTATTATGAAAGAAAAAAGATCTTTACTTATTGAATCTTATAATTTATATGATGAGTAGGATATAATATCATAAAATTTAGCCCATAATTTCTCTTAGTTTAAATTTTAAAAAGATCATGCACTGGAGAAATTTTTGTTATTTGACATCACTATCTGTAGATTAAGTTTATTTATTGTTTGAGAAGTTAATTAAATTTTCATGTTATAAATGTGCAAAAATGAGCACAAATAAATAACCGTTTTTCAGAGTGTTTTTCTTATGCAATTGGGTTTTGTATTATTGTAGTTTTTAAAATCTTTGTCTGGATGTTATTCTGCTTTTTTATTTCTTTGTTTAAATTTATTTAATAATTTATTTGTATAAATATTAAATTATTTGCAATTTCATTTTCTTGTTTTATTTAGGACTTTTAACAATGTTATTATTTTCGTTCAATTCCCTCGTCCAATGCGAGCTCACAGGCATCTAGGGCCTTTGTCATAGTGCAGTCGGCCTCAGCAAATAATCTATTATGGTCTTAATAAAGTTGCCCATCCTAACCTTAATTTTTTCAAAATTTTTTTTCTTTTAATTTTTTAAATTGTTAATTCTTGCTTTAATTGTATTTTATATCTAATGACATTTAATCGCTTATTATAATCTAATATTTGCCAGTTTTTAAGAAAATTAGATCCAAAAATGCTGTGAATTTATTCTTTACTCTTTTTGTCGCTTGACCAAATTTACACTTTTTGTCGTCCAGTATCTGCCGATTTTTTTAATAATTCATTTTTATTTCAATTTTAGTGAATTGCTTTGATCATTTTTGCTATTTAAATTTTTCAATTTTTTCTGTGGATGAGCAGTTTCTTTTTTTTAATTGACAAAGTTCAATGAACATATTTATGTATTGCCTCACACTGAATTATGTTGCTCCATTTCTTTACATTGACACCTTAATAAATCCTTGCTTAGAAGCTTATTAATCTTTTTAATTGATTTTTTCTTTCCATTCTCTGATCTTTTATATATCAGAATGCTTTAAATGGTTTCCCAGATTATTTTTATCATGTCTTTAGGATGATTTGCTCTATTGCTCTTACTGCGTTTCTCCATATTTGCAACTTTTTTTTTAAATGAATTTATAAAATTTTGCTCATGTTTGAAAAACATTTAAAAAAATTAAAAAAACAATCTTTGTTTAATAATTAGTTTTAAATTTGACTTTAATATAATATTTTTCTCAGTTAATTCCTTTCCGGCAAATAATTGATATTTTTGATTTTAATAATTAATACACTGTACAAAAAGATAAATGAATATCTTAAAAGTGCGGCAATTTTTAATATTAAATTCACTTGCTTTAGATGGAGGTACAGCCATTCTAGGACGGTCATTATAGAAATTTTTGTTTACAATTTGTTTATTAAATTATTTTTTCTACATTTTCTGTTTGACATTTTACATTATCTTTCTTTTGCATTATGTTTATATTAATTAATTAAATATGGATTGAGTTAATGAGATATATAAATTCAATTTGAGTGTTTTTGATTGGTTTATTATCATTATCTTTGAAAATATATTAGACTTTTTTATGGGTTTAAAGTTATCTACACTTTTATTTGTGTCTTTTTGGATGATTTAAATCAAAACTATTTCATTTTATTTAGTCGCTTTTTATATACATTTTTTTCTCATTTAAAAGAGAAAGATATGACGTTGGCAATTCAACCAGAACAACTGTAAGACGGTACTTTTGCAGTTACTATGTATAATTTTCTAAAATCCAGATATATCTTTCGTTAGTTTGCATAAAATTTCGCCATATATGTTAACATTTACTTTGTTTCTGCCTGTTCGCCTCATTTGACTCTCTCTATTTATTCCCGTTATCATTATTTAAACACTTTGTTATTATTTCTTATTTTATTTGATAAACTTCTTCATAATAAGCTGTTTTTTTGGCTTATTTAACACCTTCTGCTGTTTGTCGTTGTTAATAAATATAATTTTTGTTATTATTATATTTGTACAACTTTATATATAACCAAAACGAGTAACTGTGAAAGAGTCTGTTATTTGTATTCAATGCCACTCTTCGGTGCTATCAATTATAACAAAATTTATTAGATTTTATTATTTTTAATTTCAATAGGAAAAGATTTTCCAAAGTCGATAATTTGTCTTCACTTTTTAACTTTATAAAATTCAAAGGCATTAAAAGTTTTTATATTTAACATCTTGATAATACAATTTATTTACCAATTCATTTTTTGCCATTATAAAACAATAGATTCTTCTTGTTATTGATTAATTTTATTACAAAGTTATTTTACTTTTGAGTAATTTTACAGCTGTTTGCATCAACAGATATCTAGAGAACAGTTTAGCATATCTTTTATATTATAGAATGGTTTATAATTAGTCAAAATAGAAAGAACATTACATGATTTGAATTTTTTACGAGACAAATTTTAAGATCGTTATATTCTTTAAGATGGGTACAGTCATAAACGCATTTATTAAATTTATTCTTATTAAAAATAATTATATTTAATTTAACAAGAAAATTTTACATTGAATAGTTTGACAGTTGTTTCCAGCAACTAATAATTAAAAAAAATGTTTGACAGCTTTCTTAGAGAATGGTTTGCAGTATTTTTTAATCAGAAAATTTAACATTTGCTGTCTGAAAGTTTAATTAAAGTCCGTTATTTGCCTTTTTGATTTTACTTTTTAATTTGCTCAATCAGCATAATACGCCAACATAATTTTTCTAGTGGTCTCATTTATTGATTAGTTATTTAAGATTATAGATGATTTTCGCGATCGCTGCCCAAATTTATTTTAATTATCGATTTAAGGCTTTTTTTACTTACAATATTTTTAACGGAAATTCAAATTATCGCAATTTGCTGCAATTTTTTTTATATTTGGGTAGAATTACGAATCATTATTCGTAAATAAAATTCGGGTCCATTTTCTAGTGCAAATTTCTGGTGTCCAATGAAGGCTTTAATTTAATATTGCCTCTTTAAATTCGAGAAACTTTTTTGTTCGGTTTGAGTTTTTAGATTATAAAAGTGCATAGAAGAATCTTATTGCTCACGGGATGTTAACATTTAAATATGGCAAGCAGCGCTTGTGATGGATTAATTAAATTTGGTAGAATGATGAATACATGCTGTGATGATTGAGCTTTTATATCTTTTATTGATTGCATGCTCTTCTCAATTTTCACGATCAAATCACTCGTTTTCAAGTCACCGTGTACTACTGTAATGTTCATTATATTGCAATTATAGGATAATTTCAAAAATTTTTCTATTATATTTGTATTTAATTGAATTTTTTATTTTTTTTTTGGACTTAATTCTTGCACTTAATACCTTCGTGCTTAGTTATTTTTTGTTTATTTTTTGTAATGATATTAAATTTTAGAATAATTTTTTTTGTCTCGTCCACAGGTATTATTAATTGTGATGATTTTTACCAACATAATTTATTAATATAATTTTTTAATAATATTTTTGGTGTAATATGTATGTGTCAAAATTAATATAAGGTTTCAGATTTTAACAAATATTGTTTCGATAGACTACATGACGAGAGATCATTAAAAAAATTTTTATTTTAAAATTATTAAATTTATAATTATTTATCTATAAATCTGTTGAATTTCATTTTTCAATCATAAACTTTATAAAGAGAAATAAAATGAATTATGAGTTTATATTTATTGATAAATTCTTTAATATACGCATTTTAGAGATATCTTTTTTAATTTTGGTTTTGACTTAAATTTTAATTTGAATACAGGTTTCTGGAATAATATTTTTTTGATTCATAGCATAATTTGAATTTTTGTATGCCCTGGTTGATTTTCTGATTTAGTCAAGGTTTCAATTTGTTGACAACGTATTTCATACCTTTGGTTTAATTTCAATTATGAATTTATAAAGTTGAATGTGTTTTACTTCCATATTTCAAAAAAAGCATTTGAAACACATGTTTTTGTAAGTCTGGATTGTAGAAATAATTATTTTGTTTTAATTAGCATATCGTGAGTTTTAAATTAATTTTAATCATTTACTTGCTTCATCTTCCGCGCAATCAGAACGGTGTTTCTTTGGCCTAAATCCTTTTATTGTTTCGGAACTCGGTGGCAAATGACACAATGTAGATTATTGACAACATAATTATTCAATTTAAAATTTTTTAAATTTTTGTACATTCAAATTATAATGTCACAACAATTTAGATATACAGTTGGCTACAAAAATGCCAAATAAGCTTTTTTTATTGTAATTATATGAGAATTTTATTTATGGTTAGATTATTTTTTTTTGGTTTGCTATACTTTAGCATTTTTTTGATTGAATGATTGTTTACACCATAAAATAATTTGTTATCCAACCGATTGCATTTATTTTTACGTTTCATAATTATTTAAAATTAATTTTTCCTGCTTGCGAAAGTTTATATTTGTCTTAATTTTCTTGACAATGAGATTTATACATAATGGCAAAATAATTTATTGTTAAGCTTTCACTCTATTTGGTTTTTTTGGAATTACATTTAATAAATAAGAATGTATGCTAATATATATTTTAAGTCAGAATTAGTTTCAATTCTAACATATGCAAACTATTTATTTGTAATGATAAATATTGCACAATTTTTTTATATGGTCTTTTCATAAATTTCTGCTTTAATTACACTTTACATACTTTATTTTATATTAGTTATCATTCACTATTTGCGATAGTGTCCTTTTTATCATTTTAATTTTCAGTTAAATATTTCACAACTGAAATATTTACATAAGTCTCATAAGACAACTCTCTTTGATTATTAAATTTTTATAAAATTAAGTAAATCAGTTTTAGTTTTCATTCGATATTATTTTACATCCATAATTGTATTGCATTTAAGTTAATATTACATTCATATTTTATTCCATTGAGTTGAAAAGGTAATTTTCATATCAATGATATGTATATTTTAGATATAAACTTTCTATTTTAAATATTTCGTTTAATAGTTTGCTAATTTATATATTTGTTTTATAGATTTATAACCAGTGTATGACAATAATTTTGTAAAATTTTGGTGTCAATAATTTTATGACCATTCCGGGTCCAGCTTCCGGCCCGGGACGGGACCGGGGACCGAATCTTTTGACGGATTCGCCTTTCCGGCCCAGATTACTCCTAATCGGCAGCGGGTCCGACCTTGTCAGACCCATGCTAAGGGGTGATCTGACAGGTGGTACCAAAAACTTCCCATGGATAATGCCTCTTTAATTTTGAGCAGCCGGGCAGATGTAGCTCACAGATGCACATACAACATTCTGCGTTTTTAGAAATTGCCACAGCATGTAAATTCCTTGCTGCTCGCATCGCGATTCTCCTGGTGATTTGACATGGCCGGTTCGGCAGAACTTGTCGTTAATATTCGATTAAAATGGTGCCGTTCCTTCATGGTAAAAAGCATTCCAATAGCACCAGTAAGTTTTAAAATATTTTACTGTTTTAAATGATTTCTATGAATAAAGTTTTTAAATGTGATTATTGAAAAAATTTAATTTTCTTTTTGTTCAGCGACCATTCAATCCGTCATTGTTGTTGTGCGGCGGCGGCGGTGGAGCCACATAGTGATTGTGGACACCGGAGACAAGTAGCTTAGATGAGATTTTTTTTTCATTTTTTATTTATACAATTTTTTTTTGCAATATTTCCTTAACATTAATCCATTACTCAATTTCTATTATGATAACATCTGAATTATGCTTGTTGAAAAAAAATTTTCCCTTTATCTGGTATTTAATCACCTTTTTCATAAATACTTTTATATGGATACATTAAAATCTTTAATAAATTTAATTTTTAGATTTATTGAAAATCAATTGTCATAATTTATAAACGATACGTAAACTCAAATTGCCAGGTCGAGGCGTTTTGTTTGCTATGTAGGCCAACACCCCCAGCCATCATTTAGGAGAATTTGGCCTGAAGTTTCAGTAATGCAGGTAACAGTTGAAGAATGAAAAATAATCATATAATAATTTATGTGATAATACCTTTTAATCTTTTAATGTCTTTTTACGTTTTAATCAATAGATTACTTGCTTCATTCGTTAAATTTAATTTTTTTTGTTTATTGAAATAGAATTTAAAAGGAATGAATTATTTCATTATATGATAATTCTCATCTTTTTGTGCTAAATGATTTGCATTTTGTTGGGTTTTTTTTTCTTTTTTTTTGGAATAAACATTATTATTGCAATTATTGTTTTGTATGTTGATATTACTGAGTATCTTATTAATCTTTTTTGATATTAACAAAAGTGTCAATAAAATTGTATATCTAATTATAAAGTTAATCCTTCTGCAGTCTTTATTTGTTTATGAATCATTCAAAATATTGTTTTTTCTTAAATCAAGTTCAGTGTCGAAAGGTTATAGTTTTACTTATTTAAATATATTGATGTTAATATTGAAAAAAAGATAAAAATGATTTCGTGTTTTTATCTTTTGCGCCAAAATATTTATTCTTGCAAAAGAAAATTGCATTTTGCTCATTTAGAGTTAAAAACAACAAAGTATATTTATTAAATTTATATCACATTTAATACATTAGTACGCAATATTCAAATTAATTTCGTTTATTTATTTTATGCCTTCACTGTAATATTGGCTCTTTAAATTCATGAATGTTTTGATAGTGGAGTGGACTCGAGCGCAGATTCAGTATCGTTGTAGCCAAGTCGAACGTTTCCGTAACAAAACGCTTGTAATTTGGAAATTAACGTAGTTTTTAATTCATATTTTGAGTTGCTTGTAGATCTATTAATTAAAATGTGCCTTAATTTCTTTTAAAGGCATTTAATTTTTTTAGTGGAGTTAAGTAAATAAACATTTGCATCAAAAACTATAACATGATTACGTTAATTTTCTTTTAGATATTTAACTTTGTGGTCCTGAATATTAAGAAAATCTATTTTAATTAAAAAATCAATTAATTATGCTTCCTAAATTATTTATAATACAAATGGTCTGAATGTCATCATATTTAAATTTGGTGAAAAACCAGAAAAATTATTGGAAAATCTAATTAATAGTTTTAAAGCTTTTCATGTACCAAGGCATTTAACAGCGGAATAATAATATTATTTTTCTTTTTCTTATTTTTTAGTTGGTGATAATTAAGGTTTAAATAGCTTACTTCATTAATCTTTATTTTTACTTAATAATTTGTTCCTTTTTATTATATTATTTTAAGATATTTGTTCTTATATAGTAATTTTATAACTAAGCACAATATTTTACTTTATCAAACTTTATTGTTTTATAAATAATGTTCAATGAGTTGTTTTTTGACGAAATATTAATTACTATTTATTTTTTTTTTCTTGAACATATATCCACTTTGGAGAGCCTTTTCTTTATTGGGAGATTTATTATAAATTTCGTATTCCAATGCTTAAAATATTAATTATTCTATGAAAACTTCGATTTGGAATATCATTTAATTTACATTTGCGATGTTGAGGCTACAAATATAACAAGTATAAAGCCCGTCTGCGCACGCAGCAGATGAGTTTGTGCGCGACGTGGTTCTGCACGGTATGGTTATGTAATGGATACCTATGCTACCCTTATTTAAATTGATTTAAGACTAAACACGATTTTTTATCACATATATTGATTTTTTAACAAATTTTGATTAAATTTTTTCAAAAAGGTTCGGTTTCGGTTAACCGAATCAGTCGGTTTCGGTTATCGGTTTCGGTTCGGTTAACCGAATTGCTCGGTTTCGGTTATCGGTTTCGGTTCGGTTAACCGAATCGGTCGGTTTCGGTTATCGGTTTCGGTTCGGTTAACCGAATCGTTCGGTTTCGGTTTCGGTTCGGTCGGTTCGGTTTCTAAGAATTTCTAGAAACCGACAACCCTATTCAAAATATTAAATATTGCTAAATACATTTCAGTAATTTTTTTTCTGATTAGATATTGCCATTCACTAGGTTACTAAAATAAAAATATGAGTGTTATAATTTCGTCCTTTAATTTAATTATTTTCCACTTTCACAATTGTAATTTATTATTTGTTGCTACAATAACAATTATTTAGTATTTTCAAACTAATAAAAAATTTACTTTGGTAGTTATTGTTGTTTTACTTTTCTTCTTTAATATTAGATTATAATATTAAGTACAATTTCGCGAGATTTCTCTTCAAATTAATTAATTGCTTCTATTTCTTTTATAACTAATTACAAGTTTATTTTATATTTTTCTTAATTATAGAAAAACTCAAAAATATCCTTTTTTTAACTTGTATATCATTATCGGCACCTTTTCTATTCAGTGATAAATATTTTTGCTAGTTATAATGAATAAGCTCTTGAAGCTTCCGTCCTTGTTGCTTGAAAATGAAGTTACATAAGTAGTAAATAATTAATTGTTGAAAAAACGTGTTAGATTAACATTTTTTTTGTATAAAAAATGATTTTTAAATGCGACGCATATATCTATGAAGTTTCAAATTCAAGGCTTGTTAATAATCAACAATTTTACTATATTTTAATATTATTGATATTAATAAATGATTTGCTGACAGTTTACTTGTCCGTTTTTGCGTCATTGTTTTGTCAATTTTTGTATATTTCGTTTGTCATAAATTGTTTAAGACAAATAAAATCTTGATGATTTAGTTTATATTGTAATTATATTCTAATAATTTTAACTTTACCGTCACCTTACTTTGAATAAATATTTTTAAAGTGAAATTGTATAGAGCAGTATTTGATTTTTTTTTTGGATGAAAGTATATAGAAATTTTTATAATAATATTTTTATTGTCCGGATAATTCTTGTTGATATACATATAGGTTGGCGGACACGTATTCTGAGGCGACAAAGGCGGCTAATTTTTTGACTTGTCTAAAGCATTAGATTGACACCAAAAATAGGTGGGATTAATTTGTTTCTGCAGATTCCTTGTTTAAAAGTTGTCTAATTGTTTAGCAATCAGATTCTCAAATGGCTAAAAGCCAAACGAGAAGTTTTTATTTTTATCCACATAATATGAAATATTTATTAGAGCTCATTAGTTGTTTTTTTCCAAATTCAAACAATGCAAAGAAAACTCCTTTTTTGTAACGGAACTCGGCTCGTTCTCGGGCTGACATTCGGTTGTGAAATTTGGCATCTTTTTGTGTTTATTTGTCCTTTACCATGGAAGTCGCCATAATGCAGCATCAATT
>JAKKIK010000803.1:0-22954 GCA_024500135.1 Heterodera carotae | reverse complement strand
TTTCAAAAGTACACCCCTAAGAATAGACTTTTCAGTCAGTACCCCCCCCAGACCCAAATCCTGGATACGTCCCTGGGGGGGGGGGGCACCGGTGGAATTTCCCCCTTCCCGATTTTTGCTTTTCGGTTACGGGTTTGGTCGTCGTATTCGTCTAGGGTCAACTCCAGGCTTGGTCATGGCACGGACAATCGCGGATTTTCCAAATACGGACGGACACGAAAAATGTTTTCGAGCTGAATAAGGTGTCATGTCTCTCGCCAGCGGATATCCGCGCATTGTCCTGATACGGACAACGATTTTTGAGAAATCGAACGGATACAGACACGGGTATTAACCCTACAGAAATGTCCTTGACAATGCCTGATCAACTCAGATTGAAATATGGTATTGGTTGCTCTGCGATTGATTAGACAAATGCTTGTCCCTCATATATCTTTGATCAAATCCCATCCCTGATTGGAATTTGATTCGTCGCAGCCTTCATTCATGAACAAATAAAAATTTTGCACAACGCCATAGGCGCGCGAGGGAAATAATTATTAATATTAGCCCCTTCGGCGGTATACATAAAATAAAAAGTGATTTTTTGGCTGATCACCCAGAAATTGTGACGGACGGGGTCCGATCCGTCATCAATCATTAAATAAATGGGAGACGGACTGATCGATCACTCACATTGTTTTTTTTTGGGGAATTATGGACAATGACTTGCCTTAAAATCTCTCAAATTTTTCCTAACTTTTTTTTTGACCATTTTTTCTAAAATTGGAACCAAAAATTGAAGTTCCAATTTTTAATCAAAAATTTTAAATATTCACATATTTTTGAAAGAATTTTTTATTTCCTCTAATAGTAGTACTCTGGGTTACTGTTAAAAGGTTCGGGATATGTTCGGAATTTTTGAAGAGTCCAAATAATCTGACATCTTTCGATTTCATTTCTACATTTTGAAATGCTGGCTTAATCAATTAATTAGTGCACCAAATTCTTTGAATTTGGCTTTGCAATTTGTTTCCCTCGCGGCAACCGACCGGCGCCATTGCCTGGAGCGAAATTTGCGCAGTTTAACGCCTCAGGCAGCACTGCAGGTGTCCTCCAAAAGTGCACCCTCTAATGAATTGTTTAAATGCGTACTGCTGCTGAACCTTTTAAAAAACATGTTAATGAAATTTTTAAAAATTTTCAAAATATCCTATATTAGAGGCCCAGAGGTCTCTATTTTTCATCACCGTCCCTTTTGGGAGGAATGTCTTAATTTGAAAGGTGGAAATTCATTGTGGGGGGCTTTATTAGAGGGAGGTTTTGGTCATTTATTGAAGGTGGGGCTTATTGGGAGGGAGCTTTACTGGAGGAAAGCAATATTAGCGAGAGAGGCTCTTATTTTGCAACCATCCTCAAGGGGGGGGGGGGTTCTATTAGAGGGGCTTTAATAAAAAGTAAATTAAAATTTAATTACAAATTTTCCTCATGCTCTACAGCAACGGTGGCGGTCGAAGCGGTGCTTTTTTGGCGGTTGATGCCAACCTGGAACTGATGCAGCGGACGGGCCAGTTGGACGTGTACGAGTACGGACGGACGTTGGCCAACTCGCGTCAGCATTTGGTGGACACCGTGGACCAGTACATATTCATCTACGACGGTGCGCACGGGGAGGGCACGGGACGGGAGGGATTTGGACAGGGACCCGGATGGGGGCATGGGAAGGGCAACACGGTCAGGAAAGGCACGGGAGGGAAGGGGACGCGGATGGGGGCATAGGGAGGGCAACGCGGTCAGGAAGAGTACGGGAGGGAAGGGGACGCGGATGGGGGTGCATGGGGAGGGCAACGCGGTCAGGAAGAGTACGGGAGGGAAGGGGACGCGGATGGGGGTGCATGGGGAGGGCAACATGGACGGGTAGCGCAACGGGAGGTTAACGAGGATGCGGACTGGCACCGGCGGGAGGGCCACGAGGACGGTGGAGCGCATCCGGGATGGGGAGGGCACGCGCTAAGGACTTGGACGGGGACACGGATCGGGGCATGGGAACGGATGAGAAGGGCAACGGGATAATAACGGGGAACGCGCGGCAGGAGGGACACGCCTACGCGAAGGGCAACCGGTACGGGGAGGGCGACGGGACGCGGATGGGGGGAGTGAAACGCGGACGGGGTGCGCGACGGGAGGGTAACGGACAAGCGGAAGGCACCGGCGCGGGTGCCACTAATACGCGGAAGGAGAGCACGACAGGACGCGGATCGAGCATGGGCATTAGGCACGGGTAGAGAGCTACGCTTCGGGAAAGTACGACGGGGGTAGGGATGACGGTGGGCGGCGGGGACGGATATGGGTTTGGGGACCAATGGCACTGCTGGGACAGGGAGGGGCTTGATCCGGCGATGTGGTCGGGCGGGCATTGTGATGGTGACCGGCATTTCAACGGATGGCACGGAGACGGGTGGCACGGGCCCCCGCGCCTACGGCATTTTAGCCACCCAGACATGCCATATTTTCTCAAATAGAACCCCTGGAGTTTCAAATTTTCAATACTCCTCAATGTGGCGTTTCAATTAGAGGGGGAGGGGTTCTATTGGAGAAAATACGGTAATTTGTACAATATTTTTTTTTGAATTTCAGTTTTATGCGAGGCTGTCTTGTGCAATATTCAGCCCATTGGCATGCATCAGCTGAAGTACCGCAGCGGCATGTACAAGGCGCGCAAAGACCGGGAGCTGATGGAGATCCAAGACAGCCACGAAAACAAAGTGAACACTTAAGCCCCATAAAACCCGGATTTCTGTCCCTCCCTTTCCACGAATGCCGGATTATCCCCTCCCCAAATGCCAAATTTTTCCTCACCTAAAATGTTATACCTTTTTCTCCTCCCTAAATTCCGAATTTTCTCTTCCCTAAAATGCCTAAATCCCGGATTTTTTCCCTAAATCCCGTTTTTGTATCCAAATCCCGAAATTCGGTCCTCCCGAATCTCTGTCCTTTCCCTAAATCCGGAACTTTACCGAATTTCAGTTGTTAAATCCTGATTCTGTCCCGAGTTTTCCCGAATTTCGCTGCCGAAATTTCTATCCCGCTAAATCATTAATTTGTTAATCCCTAAATCCCTCCGTTTTGAAGCCACTAAATTAGAATTTTGAAAATCACCATGTTTTAATTGGAAAAATAATCTTCCATATTCGGATAAGGATAATCCGAGAAAAGTTGACCACTACGGACGGAGTGAGAGAAACGAAGAGAGACACACACCACTAACAAGAAATAGTGCAGGGGGAAGGAATACACATGAAACGAGAGAAAACATACAAAGAGGAAAAATCATAGAAATAGTACATCATTGTCTTACTTTCTCTCGTCATTAATTAGACCCCATCAAAAATGGCAGAGAGAAATATGCCTTTCCATATATAAGCGGCCGATTCGGACAGTGCACACATGCGATTTGCTCGTGGACGCCGTTTCCCGCATTGGAATTCGGGCTGGCTACGGTCAGCGGCACTTTCTCTGCCCATGGCCAGGCAGGCATACGGTCAGCACGTGACTTGCACAGGGCCGGCATACGGCCCGCCAACGAGCCACCCGTGTCTAGGACTATGGCGTAGGCCTCGCACATAGTCCGACCGTGGTCGGCCTTGGACGGGTCCTTTGACCGGTCGTTGCCAAGCCAAGCCACAGTTCTGTCCGTGCCCCAGTCGTGTACCATTGCAAATGGCCAACTGCTGGAGTCTTGCGCTTTCGCCTGGCAATGGCACGCCGAACAGAAGCGGTTGCATTCGGTTGGAGTCTGCTTGAGCGCAAAATCGCAAATTTTTTTTTCGCACCTGGTTCAAACTTAAATTTAAAATTTTTAAAAATTGGTAGGGTCACAAAAATAGCATTTCTTTCCATCCCTATATCCCAAATCCTAATTCCTGAATGTTTGAGAATTTACCAATCTCCTCCCCTAAATCCGAATATTTCTCTTCTTGCTGAATGCCGAATTTTCTTTCCCTAAATGCCTAATTTTCCTTCCCTTCCCTAAATTCCGAATTTTCTCTTCCCTAAATGCCGAATTTTCTCTCCCTAAATGCCGAATTTTCTTTCCCTAAAATGCCAAATGTTTTCCCTCCATAAAAGCCGAAATCCCGAATGTCTGTTGCCGAAATTTCTATCCCGCTAAATCATTAATTTGTTAATCCTTAAATCCCTCCGTTTTGAAGCCACTAATTCACTAATCGGAATGCGTAACTTAAAATCACATCATGTTCGAATTGGGAAAATATTCTTCCATATTCGGATAAGGATAATCCGAGAAAAGTTGACCACTACGGCAGCAGAACGGAGTGAGAGAAACGAAGAGAGACCACTAACAAGAAATAATGCAGAGGGAATACACATGAAACGAGAGAAAACATACAAATGCGGAAAAATCATAGAAATAGTGCAGCATTGTCTTACTTTCTCTCGTCACAATTAGACCCCATCAAAAATGGCAGAGCAAAATTTGCCTTTCCATATATAAGCGGCGGCTTCGGACAGTGCACGCATGCGATTTGCTCGTGAACGCCGTTTCCCGCTTTGGGACTCGGGCTGACTGAGGTCAGCAGCACGTGGCTTCATAGGGCCGGCCGGGTGGCCTACCAACGAGCCACCCGTGTCTGGGTCTTTGGCGTCTGCTGGAGTCCTAGCCTGGCATGGCATGCCGAATAACCTAGCTGTTGCATTCGGTTGGAGTCTGCTTGAGCGCAAAATCGCAAATTTTTTTTCGCACCTGGTTCATTCAAACTTAAATTTAAAATTTTAAAAAATTGGGAGTGTCACAAAATAGCATTTCTTTCAATCTCTATATCCCCAAATCCTAATTCCTGAATGTTTGAGAATTTACCAATCTCCTCCCCTAAATCCGAATATTTCCCTTTCCACGAACGAATGCCGGATTGTCTGTCCCCTCGCCAAATGCCGAATTTTTCCTCCTTAAATGCCATTTTTCGCTCCCTAAATTCCTCCTTTCCTAATACAGAATTCCCTCCCTAAATGCCGAATTTTTCCGCCCCCTTTCCCCCTACTTGCCCCAGCTGTTGCTGATGTTGACCGCGCCGTTGCGCATCGGCGACTGCGCCGGCGGCCATCGGCTGGAGAACCGTGGCAAAAACCGGGACGTGATGGTTGTGCCGCCGGACCAGTCGCGGCCCTACCTGCAAACATTGCACGGCGATTCTAAGGTGGATTAATGGGTGCCATTTTGGCTTTTGGCACATTGTACGCGTTGCCGCCCGTAATTTTAAGACACCCAGGGCTCTATTTTTAAGTCCCGCCTCCCCTAGGGGTGGGGGTTTTATTAGAAGACGGGGGCTCCATTCTTTTGGCATACCCGAATGCCAAGAACCAAATCAAAAGGAAGGGGGACTCTATTAGAGGGGGGGGGCTAAAGGCTTAATATAGGAAGAGGTATGTGCCCAGATTGTTGTTATATTCGCATATAGCTTGATTTGCTACCCGTCGGGGAGCGTTTTCAAATTTTTTCTGATTTTTGGGCTGGGTTTTTTTACATTGTGGTACAATTTTGGCAAAATGTCTCAAAAAAATTTGAAAATTTTCCTCCTCTTAAGGACTACACGTACATCAATGCTGTCGAAGTGGACGGATTTACGCGCAAAAGCGAGGTGTGTTGGGGAGGTGTGACTTATGAGAATTTTGGTAACAAATTTATCGCCACGAATTTTGAAGGGCGCCAATTTTAAAAATTTTCAAAAATTTTTGCTCGAATTAATTTTGTCAACAAGTTTATTGTCACGGAGTGGCCCAAAGTGGCAACATTGGACAGTTTTTGGACACTGATCTTTGATCACAATGTGCACACGGTGATCAGTTTGACCAATCAGCACGCCGACACCAAGCAGTACCCGCAGTTTGTGCACACCAAGGGCAAGCGCAACTACGGCCCATTCACAGTGGAGGTTCGCGTACCGCCGTGGCAGGCGAATGAATACCTCCGTCTCTCCTCTATATTAGAGCCCCGGGGGTTTTATTTTTCAAAACCTCACTCAAAAGCGGGGGCTCTATTTCAGGGAGGGTGCTTTATTGAGGGAGCGGCTCCAATGAGTGCGGCTTTAAACTCAA
The DNA here is from genome assembly GCA_024500135.1 of Heterodera carotae. Classification (NCBI taxonomy): domain Eukaryota; kingdom Metazoa; phylum Nematoda; class Chromadorea; order Rhabditida; family Heteroderidae; genus Heterodera; species Heterodera carotae. The sequence continues at coordinate 16,864 of JAKKIK010000803.1, read as the reverse complement.
TCCCTCTCAAAAAGTCCATGACATGTTTTGGGATACTTTCACCAGCAGGGGTGTTCCAAATTCTTTCCCCAGAGAGGTCGGTCAGTCGGGGAGGAATTTCTAATCGAAATTTTATGAAATTCATTAATAAATATACAACTATGTGTATATTCATACCGTATTTTCTCTAATAGACGCCCGGGCGTCTATTTTTCAATACCCCCTTGAGGGGGGCGTCAATTAGAAGGGGGCGTCAAATGGAGGGGAGGGCGTCTAATAGAGAAAATACGGTATATAAATCCATGGATATTTTGCAATAGATTGTCAACTTTCAACAATATCCCGGCCTCCAATCACACATGGTGAAGATCTCCAAACGGGTAAGCAAACAGTTGTTGTCAGCAGAGAATTTTGTGACGAATTTGGGTGAATCAAATGGTAAAACAAAAACAAATTCAAAAAAAAAAACGGTGGCCCCTTTGAGGCTAGCCCCAAATTTTTGGGCCATAATTGTTTTTTGATTTGCCAATAAATCCGACTAATTTTTGTATCAGTCGAAAGCTTCGAGATATGCATAAGCATAGGCTATGCGAATGAACCGTGTAGGAAAAATGTTAAAAATAAATCCGCGGATATGGGCCGGATACGGATAGCTATTTTGGGACAAATCAAACGGGCACGGAGAATTGAATTTATATCCCTTATCAGCCGGATATCCGCGGATTGGCCGGATAAGGACGGGATAATGTGAACTCTATACGGTTACGTGCCCGGACAGGATTTAAAAAGTTGTATCCGGGCCAAACTCCATGAAAATTGATTATAAAAAAATTGGCTAATTATCAAAAAGTTATCGTCCAAAAACTAGGGCTAGGGCCGTTATGGACTCATCTCTACTAGTGCTGTTCGAGAGTCTTGGGTCTCGACTCGGGAAATTTCGGTCCCGAGTCTCGGGACCATGTCTCGGAATCGGTCCCGAGTTTCAGGAACAAGTCTCGAACCTCGAGTCTCGGGAAATTGTCGGTCTCGAACAACACTATCATCTACTTGATCAAAAGCAAACAATCTCTTCTGTGTCTTTGACCCTCGGCTTTTCCTCTTTCTCTATATGTGTCTACCTATTTACGCTTTTTTGTTTCGTTGTCTGTCTGTCATCATTTCTTGATTCAAAATGTCCAATATGCCAAAACGACAAAATGTCCAAAAGCAAAAATAGGACATTTTGACCACTAAGCGTTATGGCCTGACACTGAATCGTTAAATGCCCATGGAGGAAGTGATCGGACATAACAAAATATTCAATAAGCAAAAAGCCGACAAATGCACATGGACATTTTGACCAATTTGTCATTTTGTCCTGACACCATGTTAAAGCCCATGGAGGAAGTGATCGAACGTCGCAAATGGCTGTGGAGCCGTAAGAAGGACAACCGTCGCGGTACCGTCGATGGCGGCAGCGGAGGCGGCACTCACCAGCAGAGTGCCGTCGGGGGCGGCCTTCATCGTCGCGTTCGGCGCCGTCCAACGCTGTCCAACTTTTTGGCCGAATGCGAGCGCGCCCGGCGCCGGCACTCGTCGCTGGCCACGGGCGCGGCCGGCGCTGGCGCGGGCGACGCGTCGAGCAGTAGTCTGCCCATTGGGGATGTGAATTTCCGCCTGCAACAGCGCTATTGGGGCAAAATCCATCGACGGACACCGACACCGGCGGAAACGACCGCATCGTCCGCGTCCGGCTCGTCCGCGTCCGGGTCGTCATGTTCCTCTTCGCGAAGCAACGATTCCGCGTCTAGTAGTTGCTGTTCCACTCGCGCGTCGCGGACGCGTTCGCGCTCCGCCGCCTCCTCCTCATGTTCAAGCAGTACTCGCCGCCGCAGGGCCGCGGCCCGCGGGCGTCGTCTTTCGTTGCTGCCCGAGGCGGCTGTTCTACCGTCGGCGGTTGATGCAAAGCGGTATGAACAAGCGCATGGTGTCATCCGTCGCCGCAAGAGCGGTTCCCGCCGCGTGCGCGCCGCGGTGCGTCCAATGTCTACCAGCGCGTTGCCTGACCCGCCGCGCACACCGACCACGCCGCCGACGACACAACCTGCCGCAACATCGTTTGGCAGGAATATAGCGAGCGGAGCAGGATTGGTGGGTTAGAAAAAAAATTTTGAGTAAGATTAGAGTGCCCCCCCCCCTCTAATAAACCCCCCCCCTCGAGGGGGAGGTTTTAAAAAGAGGCGCCCCCTTCCTTTGAAGAAATTCTAAAAATAGAATTCCTCTAAAGCCCCCACCCCCTATTTTAGAGGGACGTTGAATAATATAGAGTCCCAGGGGGCTCTAATATAGGAAATACAGTATTATAACAGGCATGGTTAGACAATTGTGTCATTATTGATCAAAAAAATGTCTGCCTGCCCATTTTGTGTGTAGGTCAAAATGCTGTTGCGCGGTGGGTCCGACCAGCAGCGTACAAAGCGCGACTCACGGGGGCGGCGCCTGGGCGGCGAATGGGACAAACGCATGGAGCGCCGTGGGGACGCAGTGGTCGCACTGTTTGACGAGCGCGGCACCGAAATTGGCGGTGCGACCACCGCACGCGACACGCGCCGGCGGGCGGACGACGATGATGCGGCAACGGCACGCGCTGACACAAGCACAACAACCACCGGCTACGTGTCCACGCGCATGCGACGCAGCACTGTGACGACGACGGCGGCACACCGGCGTCGTCTTAGCCGGCGCCGAAAGCGCCGCGAGCGTCGCATGGGGCGTGCCTTCTCGCAGCCCAACCTTGGCACGCTTGAGCGCTTCGAGAAGGTCCCTCCCCCTTTCGTCTATTCATCGGGATCGAAGGAAATGGCATCGTGCCAAGAATGTACCCTATTCCCGGCCGGTCCCGAATATGCGTGCCCTCGGGCATTGTTGTTGTGTTTGGCATAGTTTTCACGACCTACTTCCTCCCCTTTGAAGGGATGGGTTTGACACCCTTCTAATAGTGCCCCATCCCTCCCCCTCAAATTGAACCCCGTTCTGCTGAGGGGGGGAGGGTTAAATAGAGCGCCCGGGGGCACTAATATAGAAAAATTTATCAAAACGTCTGGCACACAAATTGCCTAAGGGCACGCGTTTCCGGTGCCGCCCCCGTAATTTTGTGTCCCTTTACCCCCCGAGGGGGTCTGACCTCCCTCTCCTCTCCCCCAGCCACATTTTGCCGCCCCTCTAATCCGTCGCCGCCACCGCTTTTCGTGCTACCATGCTCACCACATATTACTTACACTAAAGCTACCTAGCTAATATTTCCGTATTTTTTTTTGCCTGTGGCTGGGGTCGAATACGCCTTAGGCAAACGGTTTTTGAGAATTTTTTTTTGGGTTTTCCGAAATTTTTGACGCTTTCGCTCGCTTCTTCCCTCTCGTCCGTCCATCACTCACGCACTAACCACCCACCTCGGCGCGCGCGCCAACATTGGCGCTACAACCACCTGTGGCTGGGAGGGAGTGGTGGGTGGACATTACCCCCACCCCCCCCCCCCTTATTCTGTTCCTGCTTTTCCTCAATTTCAAATTGTCACACACATTTAAATCAATCTTGCATGCCTGTCTGTCTGTCAATCAATAAATTTGTCTCACTCTCTGTGCTCCACGCTGGCATATTGCCACAGGAATATTCGTCTTGCGCCTGCCGGCACAATTTTCAAATCCATGCTCTGCCAAAAAAATTTTTGGCATACCGTCCGTCCCCAATTTGAAGGCCACTGATCCGATGCCGATCAATGCGCAGCCAAACCCGGACAAGGGCGCCAACAAAAAGCTCGTGAGTTTGTTACAGTGTGGCATTGGCGCCAAAATGGTCCCGGGGTTACAGTGTCACATCCTTTGTGTCTACGATTGTGTCTGTACCGTAACCTATATATACCTAAAGATGTGTATATACTATATATTTATATATATATATATATATATATTCCCACCCAGCCACAGCTCCGCGTGTTTGTCCATCGCTTTCATTTACACTCGGATCAAATACATATGTTTTTCTTTTAACCTACCGTAACCGTGTCGACTCGACTTGGCACTTTTTTGTGGCATTTTGTACTTTGGCATTTATTTTGTGGTGCCGTTGTGGCAAACTGCTGTTGTTTGTTTCGCTTGTTCACAGCTTGTTTGTTTGTGTTGCATTTGTGTGCTCCTTTTTGGCACTGCTGGACGTTTGAGGTTTAGCCATTTGAGTCTGGCGGCAGCCAATTTTAATCCGAGCCAAATTTTTGTGCAAATTAGGTACGGGGGGAGGGCATTTTGATTTCACGGGTTTTTAGTCAAAAAACGGCATGCCCGCAGAGTCAAACTCTGGCCCAGACTTAAATGGCCAAACTCTTACTTCTTTTTGTGCTTTTTTTTCGTATAAATTGTTGAAATACCGCAATCCCTAAAATAAAACCCCTGGGGTTCTTTTTACGAATCACCTCGAAAGGCGAACCATCTCGAGAGGGAGCCTTTATTTGAGGAGTTGCTCTGCATCAGGGGGGGGCTTTATTTTAAAAATTACGGTATGTGGATTTCGTACTCTAAAATAAAGCCCCCCCCCCCCTGATATAGATCAACTCCTCAAATAAAGCCTCCCTCTCGAGATGCTTTGGAAAAATTAAGCCCGCCCCTTCCCTAATGCCCTTTCGAGGTGCTTCGTAAATAGAACCCCAGGGGCTTTATTTTAGGAAGTACGGCTTTAACATTGTACTTTGTCATTTGTGGCCGAAAACAATGCTAAAATTTGTCAGCATTACCTAATTCGTTTTTTTTTGTATCATTTTGTTTCAATTAATTTTTAAAATAATTTTGGGTAAATTTTTGTCTTATTGTCCGTGCCGTGCCATTTTTGCATGTTTTTGTCGTGACATTTTGTGGTTTTCAGCGGGGCACCGATGAGATTCGGCAACTTTTGAGTGTGAAGCGCAATGTGCCAAATCGGCGTGACCTTGCGGAACAAATGAACAAATTGGTTGGTTGATTGATTGCACGGTTAAGAGTGATTAGACAAAAGAAAAGTGATCAGAACTTTGATCAGTTGGATAATATAATCAAAAAAAAAAATCGGTGTTAAAAAATAAGCCAAATTCGTAAACTGAATTTGTCTAAACTAAATCTTTCCGATCAGAGTCTGTCGGTTGACTGTATCTGTACACCAATAATCGGGATAATAAATTCAAGGTTTAAAGACCCTTTTCTACATAGAATATGCCTGATCAGTCGTTCGGCCATTATTGGTTGATCAATACCAGAGTTAAGACTTTTTTTTACATAGAATATGCCTGATCAGTCGGTCGGCCATTATTCGTTGATCAATCCAAGGGTTACAGACTTTTTGACTATATAAAAAATGCCTGATCAGTCGGTCGGCCATTATTCGTTGATCAATGCTATAATTAAGGACTTTTTTCTACATAGAACATGCCTGATCAGTCGGTCGGCAAATCGGGGCTGGTTCAATATCAGGGTTGGGTGGATCTGTTTGCTAAATTTAAATACATCCGATCGTCGGTTGGCCATAAGCGAACTGATCATTTACAATATTTTGATTAGTGACCAGTCCGATCAGTCGATGTGGCCAACACTATCAATAGATAAAGAATGGATATAATTCAAAACTGATCAATCCGTCTGATCACTTTTTTGTCGCCGCTTCATTCTTTTTTTTTGTGTGCCGCCGTTTTACAACAAACGCTTTCTGCTTTAGATGTTTGTGGTTTTGTTGTTTTTTGAAGTGTACGCTTTGCTTTTTAAGCTTAAAAATGTGAAAAAAAATTGTGGTGATGGCATTTTCTCCGGAGGGTACGGTATTTACTAGGGAAGAGAATACGAATTTAAACCTGCGTCAAAATATTTCGTTTCAAAAAATATTTCTTACAAAATATTGTCAGAGCATTCAAGCGAAAAGCATTTTTTTTACAAAATTCACTTTGGACGTATTCTCACCTAGAATTTACATTCTAGAGACCGGATCAACCAATTAATTGATCAATTTAATGGCATTGAAATATTGATTGAGATAATTTATTGATCAATTTGCAATTAATTGATTTTATTAATCATTAATTGGTTGTCCAATCTTTATTTAGAACCCCCCCGGATCAATCAATTAATTGATCAATTTGATGGCATTGAAATTATTGATTGAATAATTTATTGATCAACTTGCAATTAATTGATTTTATTAGTCAATTAATTGGTTGTCCGATTTTTATTTAGAACCCCCTCCTCCCACCCACCCTCGCCCTCTGTCCCATCCATTTTGGGCACATTTTTCCCCCAAAATTGGTCAATATGCCAACCATTTTTAGACATTTATGATCTCTGAAATCATGGCCTCTGGAGCCAGTCAACAACAGTTGGAGGCCGAAGTGCGCTTGTGCTGTATTATCCAAGTCAAAATGTGGCCGGTGAGTTTTTTTTAATGTACCGTATTTCCTCTATTTGAAGGCACCCCTAGACGAGGATTAAAAAATCATTTAAAACCCGGGGGAGGTGGATTTATGGAAGTTCGGATCCAGAGAATCGTGGTAGAAACGGGAGGGGGCCATGGAGAATCGGGCCCAGAACCGGGGTGAAGCGGCGATATTTCGGCGACGAGATTTTGGCGGCGAGATTTCGGGTGGCGAGATTTCGGGCGGCGAGATTTCGGGCGGTGGGATTTCGGAGGCAAGATTTCGGGCGGCGAGATTTCGGGCGGCGAGATTTCGGGCGGCAGATTTCGGGCGGCGAGATTTCGGGCGGCGAGATTTCGGGCGACGAGATTCTGTCCCGTCCCCGGGGGGAAGGCCCAACAATATCGGGCGCATTCTTAGTTTCTAGGCCTCTTAGTTTTTTTTTTGCAATGCGCCAGACGCCAGGGACATATATCGTATCCAGGATTTGGGTTTGGGAGGGGATACCGATCGAAAAGACCAATTTTTAGGGATTGCCGATAGTAGTTGCCGCAAAAATTCTTGAAAATTTGTTAAGAAAATCTTTTTCAAATTTTTAAACGGAAAATCGGTCCCAAAACCGGGAAGGGTTTGTGGAAGGTCGGACCCAGAGACCGGGGGGGGGGGGGGGGAAAATGTGGAAATCGGGCCCAGAAATCGGGGGGGGGTTTAGACTGGGATTGATCACCACATTTGTTGGGGACACCGATTGGGCAACAATGTGTGTGATAGCTGGAACGAATTTGGAGGCAGGGATTTTCGGCAAAACGTAAAAAACCCAGATTTCAAATATCGGCAAATTCCGGGTTTTGCAGGCAAATTTTTATGGCATTTTTCTCCCCTGTCCCCACTGAATTCAATTTGCCAGATTGAAAACAAAGTGCCATTGTCCACCACCGCGTTGATCGAAGTACTGAAAATGACTCGCTCATGGCGCAAACGGGCGCCCGATCGGCCCGAGCAGCGGCCAACCATTGTCATGTCTCAGTGAGTGTGGCACAAATTATTCGAAATTTAAAAAAAAATAACGGATTTCTCCAATGGCACAGCAATGGCGTCTCGCGTTGCGGCATTTTCATCGCTGCCAATGTTTGCATTGATCAAATGGAAATGGATCACGAGGTAATTATTGCTACTACGAATTAGCGGCTAATAATACCAATAAAAATGTCCAAATTTAAATGCCAAGATTTCTCAAATGCCAAAAACAGTATCCGAGATCTCACAAAATAGTGCAAGTTCCTTATATGTCTAATAGAAGTCTCCCCCCCTCTCCGATTGAACCCCACCCTCTAATTGAGTCCCACCCGCAACTTTGTATATTGGAATTATGCCCGTGGAGTTCCCTACGATAATAATTCAAATTTATATGTTTCGCCAATTTGGCACTCTCATTTCTCTCACTTTGTGTTTGGTCGCAGGTTGACGTGTTCCACGCAGTCAAACTGATCAGGCTTAATCGTCCGCAGCTCATCGACATGAAGGACGAGTACAAATATTTGTACGACCTGATGCTGCATTGGTTAGACACTTTTTGAAGCCATCTCTGATCAGTGATCACTATTCTGTCAGAAAAATGATGACATTTGATCAGTCCATTAATCATTAGTCAAAAATACCAAATCCGACATTTTTAGGCATCTTCCAAGACTTTGCGAACCCATATTTTCGCATCCCATTATTTTTAGGCCTCTTGACGATTCCGATCCCCCAAATTTCATCCACGATGATCCCCCGATCCTCAACATTCTTCCCCCCCCCCTCCCTCTCCCACTCTTTCCCGTGGTCCTGGTACCATCATTAGAAATAAGTCATTTGATTTGGTCCCCGACTCATCTGATCACACGCCCTCTAATAGAGGCGTCCCCTCCAACAGAAGCGCCATTTTAATAGAAGTGCCGGCGCTTCTATTAGAGGAAATCGCGCATAGCTGGGAGATCTTTGAAGTTTACCTAACAAATAAGACATTTTCATTCTTCCCGGGTTGATCTGATCACTAATTTTATTTTGTTTTTCGATCATTACTGATCAGAGCAAATGGATTCCCTCCCATTTGGTAGGTACATGACCTGCCCCGAGTTGCGCCAGTTTGAGCCAGCGGAACTGTCCGCGTCCGAGGAGCCGGACGAGGACGCGTTGTCGGACGGCGGCACGTCGCTGGGTGCCAACGCCGCGCACATGACGCGCAGCCGAAGCGGCAGCGCCGCGCGACGACGTTCCGCGCGCTACGATGGGCACAGCCTGGCGCGCAGCAAATCCACCAGGCAAGGAGAGAGAGAGAGATTAAAAAAATATATATATATTAATCCAAGATATATCGGATTGACCTGGTGGGATAGAATTAACATCCGACCGGGGTGGTCCCCTATCCTGGTGCCGTTTTTCGACCTGGATCCCGTACGGTTTAAGGACTGTTCAACCCGGTCCCGGTCTCGAACCTTTTCTCATCTCCATTTCAATAACGGTATGCCAGAATTTTAAATTTTTAGAGCCTCGTCACGCCGTGCCGCTGCCGCCATCCAACGCGTGCCGACCATCAATTCCGTCGGCGGCACACTCGCGGTTTCCGGCCCTGAGCAACAACATTTGTTGGCACGGAATGCGTCGTCAATGAGCGGCGGCAGTCGAAAACGGGAGCCAATCTATCTCAACTGATCAATCGATCAAACAATTACTGATCGCGCGGCATGGATCAATGATCAAAACAATCTGATCGCGGCATGAATACATCGCAGGCACTGATCAATCAATAGTATTGATTGGCTGTTTTTATGCCCTTCAATTCAATTTCCGATCAGTGCTATTATCTCATCATTAAGCCTTATGTCTAATTTATTGCCAATTATGGATCTGCAGGATATCCATTAAAAGTTTTGCGATCGATCCCTTAATCCACATGTTGAGCATCGGATTTGGTGGTTTTGTTCTACCTCTTTGTTTTGCTCATCATTGCGTGCAGCTCTTTGAACCGTTAAATTTAAAATAAATTTGAATAAAAATATTTGCTATATTAGACCCCCCCTTTAATATAAACCTCCGCTAATAAAATCCAATGATAGTGTTTATGCGCGATCAGCCTTCCCGGGATAAAAGCACAGCGCTGATCAGTCTACATTTTTTATCTGCTGATCAGGGTGAGCCGTTTGCCTGGTAAACCGGGCATTTGCCCGGTTTTTGCCCGGTTTTTGCCCGGTTTTTGTCCGGTTTTTGCCCGGTTTTTGTCCGGTTTTTGCCCGGTTTTTGTCCGGTTTTTGCGTTTTAATCAAGGACCACCCTGCTGCTGATCGATCATGGTCATACACACAATCCGATGCTTCATGATCTTTGTTCCATCCCATCCTCAAATTTCCACCAATGCTTATTGATTTTTGAATCTCCAAATTTCAATGCCTTTGGGCAAAGTGCCAAATTTTCTTGGTCCTTCTGATCACAAATCATTATGGTATCTTAATAATTGAACTCTAAAAGCGATCACTTTTCCATTTACCATCCAAAAAAAGCACAAAAATGGCACAAATTAATTCAAATAATTTTAATTATTCTGCATATCATTATTAAAGTGCATGTTTATAATATAAATTTTTTTGGTGAAAAATTGATAAAAAAAATTTCATGTTTTCCAATGCGTACTTTTTATTTTAAAATTAATTTAAATTGCAATTCATTTAAATCCCAAACATTGTGGGCTTTATCATTATTTGGGTAAAATTTTTTGCGACTTCTTTTTGCGTGGTTTTCATGCTTGAAAATGGGATGTCAAAATCAGCTCTTCCATTAATCGAAATGGTTTCTGAAATTTATTTCAAAAATTCGAATTCCGGGTTCGGAATATCACATTGAACAGCGACGCTGATACGGGATTTTAATCAAAGCCGGGACCGGACTTTTCGCACAGCGTTTGTGTGTCAGTTGAATTGACGCTAAACGATGCGCCAAAGAAATTGTACGAATTAGAGAAAAAGAAAAACAAAGTGAAAGAAAGGCTTAAACATATCAAAATCTTCATTCTTTTTTTATTCATTACCTTGCAATAGTGTTGCGAAATCCAAAAAAAAATACGAGACTTTTCTCGGGTCAAGACCGAGTCCCTGGGGGGGAGGGGGAGAGGTAGGGGTAAAAAAAGAGCAATTTCTGAATCAGGTACCCGATTTTGAACTAACTTCAAAAATATTAGGCTGGTAACTTTTTATTTAATCAACAAAATTTAACAAATTTGCTATCATAGAAGCAATCATTCAGCAGAAGCTAAGCTGTTAAGCATACACGAAGGTTATAATTTCTAAATTGTGAAAAAAACTGTTTGTATCAGGCCCGTCCCGAAACCAAAATTTGCCGATTTATCCCCGAAATGCAAATTTATGGGGGAGGCGCCCCTCGCGGCGTTCGTTTTGGCATCGTCCGTACCCCTCTGAGGGCAGCTTTACAACAACACAATTTGTGTGCCCCGGAGGGCAAAAATATGCTAACAAATCCGTTGGTCGGTCATCCCCCCTGGGACAAATGGTGATCAGGGGTGCACGCAATTGCGGATTGCGTTTGCGGATTGCGTGTGATTGCGTGCTTTTTGGCAGTTGCGGATTGCGTATTGCGTTTGCATATTTTTTTTTGCCAGTTGCGGATTGCGTTTGCGTAAAATCGTCATTTTGACGCAATTTTTACGCAATTTTTAATAGAGCCCCCCCCCCCAATATTTTGAGAAAATATGGAGGACAGAGTACAAATGGGAATGGGAAATAATATTATTAATATATAAATCCATTCACGTAAGGGTGGCCTATTGGTTAGAGCTACAGATTACTTTGTGATCTGGCTGGGTTCGAATCCTCATCGCTTCATGCTTGTTATTAATTTACCTTCTTTTCAATTAATAAGGCTGTGACAATTTTAAATAGTTTCCTTTCACCTTTAAAATATTTTTTAGCAGAATTTGGAAATTTTAATAAAGTTAGTAGGTATCCTAGAAGGTGTAAATTGAAAAAAAGCTTTTAGAAAAACACTAAAATGGCAAAAAATTTCTCTGCAGCGCCTACCGGCACTGCCGACAACCCTCTCTACACGCGAAAATTATTATGGCTGAACCCTAGTTGAAGCAAAAAATTTTTTTTTGAAATTGCGTTTGCGGATTGCGTGCTTTTTGGCGGTTGCGGATTGCGCAAGTCTTGTAAATCAATTTGAACCCACTTCCCCCACCTAAAATAGAGTCCCCCCTGTGAGGGGCAGAGCCACGGGGGCTTTTATTTTAAGAATTATGGTACAGTGTGGAGGTCGTTTTTTAGGCATCCAATTTGGCTGGGGTAGGTATTAATAATAAAAAAGATGATCGAAATAAATGTGATCTGGCAAAAAAAAACGCGCCAAAATTTGGACTGCCAGAAGAAATGCAGAAAATGGTGGCGTTGTGTTGGAAATTTTTTTTAAATTTTTTAATCCACACACACCAGCAGCATTGTCAAAGCACATAGTGAATTGGAGAAAAATCTTAAGAAATGTCGTCATACATAGCCAAATAAAAATTAATTGCCCTGGAGGGGGCAATCCGTCAAAAATTTTTAGACACACAATTAAAGCACATAAATATAATAATATTTGTCCAAATTCAGCGGCATCCGACACGCGTAGATCACCCCCATCATTGAATAAGTGAGTTGTAATCTCCGATAACGGCCTGTTACAAAGAGAAATGTTTTTTTTTAATCTTTGATGAATGTATACAAAATACTGCTTTTTCTCTATATAACCCCGGGGTTTCTATTTTTGGGGATTCGCTTTTTTTTTTTTGATATCCCCTCAAAGGGCGCCCGGACAATTGGACAGAGGTGGACAATTGGACAGTGGACAAATGGACAGTGAGGACAATTGGATAGAGGTGACAATTGGACAGAAAATTAAAAAAATACATGAGTTTAAGAGTGAAATATAAAGAAAAAAATTAAATCGAAATTTTTGCCAATTCGGTATGACTGAGAACGAGTTGATTTTGTATAGGTCCAAACTCCAATTTGCCTATTGCCTCTATTGCATTTTTTCACTTATAGTGCTTTATCCCGCCCTTTGGGCGTTTTTTTAAATCGTTTTATTATTTATTTTTTAATAACTGTCGGATACTCACCACATTCTTGGTCATTTTCTCCAAAAATGCATTCCTATCCCTTGTCTGAATTTTGTACCACATGCCAGAACCGAATTGGGCAAAAATTTCGATTTGCATTCAATATATATATATTTTTTTAATTTTTTTCTTCAAATTTAACTCTTAAACTATTTTTGAAATTTTCTGTCCAATTGTCCACCTTTGTCCTCATGTCCATCTCTGTCCAATTGTCCATCTCTGTCCAATTGTCCATCTTTGTCCAAGTGTCCAGGAATTCAGGTCCCCGGGGTTCGAAACACCCCTATCCCACACATACTCCTTCCATCATGGTGCAAATGTGACACAATATACGCTTGAGAATGCCCGGCACCGATGCGTCAGAACAATTCGGCTCAATCGTCAACTCGACAATGTCATACGGCTGAAACCGCAGAATTTTTTTATTAAACATAATTCGTGCCTTATTTTTAAAAATATAAATGGCATTTTTTTGAATAATTTTAACACCTTGGAGAAGCCGCCCACATCAACCAAATGCAATGTGCAGAGCGGCAGAACAGTATTATGAACAGCTCTTTTGAAGCCCATTCTCTGAATGATGAAATACTTAACTCCTAAATTAAAGCCCCCTCCCCCTGAAATAGAGCCCCCCCCATTTTGAGATGGGTTGGGATATAGAGCCCCCCTTTTGAGATGGGTTGGGATATAGAGCCCCCCCCCCCCTGAAGTAGAGCCACCTCCCTGAAATAAAGCCCCCACCCCTTTGATGACCCCGGGGGGCTCTGTTTTAGGAATTGTGGTATGTTGATAATAATATAACAAAAACTCTGTTTCCCCACCCGCCGAAAACCCCGTCAGAAATGCGGGGGTGGCACATTGGGGGAAAAACTTTACCGCACGGAAAAATTCGGCCTCATCAGACAACTTGCTTCGGTCCAATGCGATGCAAATGAAAAATGTCCATCTGGGCTTGGCAATTCTGCTTGTGGTCGCTTTGCGTCTAAAATAATTTAGAAATTGTCGAATGCCCATTGAGCACCAAAATAAATGCGTTAAAGTGTCTAAGTCGGAAGCCAAAAAATTTTTCACACAAAAAATTTTTGGCAAAAAAAAATAATCGATTTTTAGATAAAATATGCCAATTTTCGTTCGTTCGTTTGTTAAACTGATTAAACTTTTACCCCTTATTTGCCAATGCCGAATGTGCCACAAAATTGAATCGGTCGTTGATCGCTTCGTCAATGTTGTTGTCCAACGAATGAAAGCGTGGCACGAGACATTGGCTGGCAAGATAACGCTCAGTGCCGGACACAAACAGCGCGTCGATATTCTAAATCGTGAAAAATAAAAAATGAATTTTGAATTTAATCACAAAAAAACTGATCAAAAAATCAATTAAGGGGTCACCAATTTTACGCTAATTAAAGCTTTGCCATTTTTTGCAATGGGAGCGACGAAAATTGTCTGTTTTACGCCCAAAAACGCAATTTTGCCATTTTATGCCATGATTTGTTTTAGCCAAACTGGCACTGGCCTAAGCCAATGTTTGCCATTTTATGCCATGATTTGTTTTACCCAAACTGGCACTGGCATAAGCCAATTTTTGCCATTTTATGCCATGATTTGTTTTACCCAAACTGGCACTGGCATAAGCCAATTTTTGCCATTTTTGCTCCCAATGATTAAACGATAAAGCAACGAATTGCTTATCAGCAAACGTCGTGCCGCCCACACAGTGCTCGGCACTGATAAACACAAATCAAAAGTCAATTCGCGCGGAAGAAGCAGCTGCCGATGTTGTGGAAGTTGGGGGCGGCCACGTGCCGTCGTTTGTTGTTGATCAATGTAACAAAGACGCTGCTGATCAACAGCAACATACGACGAGCGTTGATCACAGCTGATGCCGTCAACATTTGGTTGTCGTGCCGTAACCGCCATATTCTGCTTGAAGATGATTTGATTGGCATTTTTTTGGCTATTTTTAAACTGCTTTCATCAGTGGCACAACAATGCCATCTTGGCATTTCACTTGTTCAACAAACACTTGGCAAAAATCAGTGATTTGCTTTTTCGGCATCGGATGGACATTGGCACAAACGGACGAATTGTTATCATTAAGCATTGCGCTTCTTCCGGCACATTGGTGCCTTCTCTGTTCATTGTGATAGGGAGGCTCTCTTATGTGTACATTGACCGCTTGATGAGTTGAAGCCATCCATAACGGCGGCGAAACAAAAATACAAAAAATATGTTAATTTTATTTTTAGTTTAATTTCGCGTGTTAAGTGCAGAATTGGATTTGTTGAGGAAATGCTTCATGAACACATTTGCATTTATGATAATACCGTAATTCCTATAATAAAGCCTCGCCCTTCAAATAAAGCCCCCCCCCCCGTTTGAGAGGGGTTGGAAAATAGAGCATCCCCTGTAGTAGAGTCCCCCCCCCGTTTGAGAGGGGTTGGAAAATAGAGCATCCCCTGTAGTAGAGTCCCCCCCCCCTGTTTGAGAGGGGTTGGAAAATAGAGCATCCCTGTAGTAGAGCCCCCCCCCCTCCTTCAAATAAAGCCCCCCTGTTTGAGAGGGGTTGGAAAATAGAGCCCCCGTGGGCTTTAATACAGGAAATACGGTATTTACATAAAAAAGATGGACGAACAAAAAAAACGACGAATTTAAATGAAATTCATCCTCAGAAGAGCGTCGAGACATAAAGTGTGGTTGCATACTACAAAGTTGAATAGTGCCGCTTCAAAAAAAACGATATGCCACAAAAAGAGAAAATAAAATAATCACTTGGAATTGTTAAAAATTTGTATCATGATGAATTGAGATTTGTTATGAAAATGTTTGACATTTATGAATTAAAAAATGCTAAAGAAAAAGGGGAAAAGATGAAAATTGACAATTTTAATCCATTTTTAAAAATTAAAAGTTAAAAAGAGTAATTAAAGGAAGTTTAAAAACAGACACTTTTCACAAATTTTGCAGAGGGTTAGTTGACATAAGAAGCATAAATTGCTGCATTTTTTACAACAAAAAAAAATGTCCCACCAAATGGCCGTTGGCGGCGTCTCCAGCAGAAAGTGCCATTTTTAGTGTTCAATAAGTTCGGTCGAAATTTGATTAAGTCGGTCGAAATTAGGATTGGAAAGCGCAATTAAAATTGTAAAATAAAAATGGCAAAATCAAAAAAAAAGAGAAATTGAATGAATGAATATGTATTGGAATAAATAAGAATGAAATAAATAATGCTGTCGCTGACCTTTGACCGCCGCACACTTTGTTTTGCATGAAATGAGTGAAGAATTTGGTGAGGGAGGCGGAGGGGGGGGGGGGGGGAGGGACCCGTCAATGAACACTGTTGCTGTAGATGAACATTGATGACCAAAATAAGGAGGGGTGGGGTGGGAGGGGGAGAGGAGGAATCAATCACATTAGGTAATTAATCTTCGGTGACACGACCGACATATAGGCATTTAAAAATCACAAAAAACAATTGATTGGCGCCATAATTATGGGGGCACCACAGAGGGCTAAAAAGCCAAAGAAACTTGTGGGCTGACGCCGAAACAGACAGGGATGCCATCGCCGAAACCCAAAACTCGGCAAACCTGTTGAAAAATTCGGCAAAAACTTTCAAAAACGCGGCAAAAAACAACCCGGCCAAAACCCAAAAACCCGGCAAAAATTTTCAAAAACCCGGCAAAAAACAACCCGGCCAAAACCCAAAAACCCGGCAAAAATTTTCAAAAACCCGGCAAAAACCCGGCACGGATCCCCAAAACCCGGCAAATGCCTGGTTTTGGGGGCAAAATGGCATCCCTGGAAACAGACCAACTTTTCTTTAACACACTTTACATAAAAATTAGAGACTTGGTTCGGGAGTGAAATAAAACTTGGATCCATAAATTCATTAATTTGGACACAGTGAAAACTACCCTAAAATACTATCCGCGTCTCGGGGGGATAATTTCGAGAACAAAAAGTTTAGTCCCGGTTCAAAAATGGCTCCCGTTCCCGTTTTTTACAGTTTCCTTGTAAGACTTTGTGCTGGGTTGAATTCTACTACCGTATTTTCTGTAATAGACGCCCCGGGGCGTCTATTTTTCAATACCCCTTTGAGGGGGGGGCGTCAATTAGAAGGGGAGCGCCAAATGGAGGGGGGCGCCTATTTTTCGATCCCCCTCGAGGGGGGAGGGGGGCGTCAATTAAAAAGGGGGCGTCAAATGGAGGGGGGCGCCTATTTTTCGATCCCCCTCGAGGGGGGGGGGGGGGGGGGGGGGGGGGGGCGTCCAAAAAGAGGGGGGGATCAATGAGGGGGGTGGGGGTGCAGTTAATGAGGGAATAATCTGAGTAAA
>JAKKIK010000802.1:0-22969 GCA_024500135.1 Heterodera carotae | reverse complement strand
TACTGAAAAATTTTTGAAATTTTTCTTTTCTATTTTACGTAAATTATATGGCGCCGAAACGACCCTGGCGCCGAAACGACCCTGGCGCCGAAACGTGGGCGCCGAAACGTGGGCGCCGAACCGTGGGCGCCGAAACGTGGGCGCCGAAACGACCCCAACTCCACGAGGCACCTTTTTTTTTTGAAATACGGATCCGCTGTTAGCATCAGAAATGACAATTTTGTGTAAGCAATTAAGGCACCCATAAATTTGTTTATGAAAATAAAATGCATGAAAATGTGATTTTTTCAGTTTAAAAATAAAAATGTTATTGTCTAAACACAGTTTAAAAGTGAATTAAGACGCTCCAAATTTGTTATAAAATAAAATGCATTAAAAGCTGTGAATTTTCAATTTATAAATGTTTCAACTTTTTCTCAACTTGTTTAACTCTAAACCCAAGGAGCATTCATGATGACACTACCATAGTTTGCGAAAAAATTGGAGTACGAATCAAAAAGGTTGGTGACCAAAACTTTGGCTGGGCCCAAAAAAGGCGGTCAAAATTACGCTATCCCCTAAAATATCTATCAAAAAGTAAACTGAAATCCTTTCTACAGGTACAAAAAGTATTGCAAAAATTTGCACTGTCTGCGAACTTACCAATTCGACGCAATTATCGTTGCATCCCTAAATTCATTATTTTTAAGATTTTTTCAAGTACCGTATTTCCTCTAATTGAAGGCCCGGACCTTCTAATTTCAATCCTCGTCTAGGGGAACCGTCAAATGTAGGGGGGCCTTTCGACGAATGTCATTTTTTAGTTCCGGACCTTGGGAACCCATTCCTATTCAAAAAAATAACTTCTGGGGGAGGGGAGAGGGGAGGGGGGGGGGGGGGGGCGCTTGCCTTCAAATGGAGGGGGGGCTTTCAAATGGAAGGGGGTCTTCAAATAGAGGAAACACGGTATGTACATGTCAAAAATGGCAACCCATTAAAACAAATATTTAAAAAAGCTATTTTATTTAATTATCAGCCACATTAATAATGAAAAATTAATGGACTTACGGGTGGATTGACCAACTCCTTGCACTTAACTCTGCATTCTTCTATGCAGTCACGTTTGCACACCTAAATTTCAAAATGGATTAAAACAAGAGGTCGCATTTGTCCTTATTTGTAAGATCTAGCCTTATTTCAGCTCATTGTCCTTATTTTTGTCTTATTTTACGAATTTCAAGGGAAAACTCCGATTTTAAATGGTAATTTTTGATAATAACATCTTTTAAGCGATTTTATATGCAAAATCTTAACAAGATTCACTAAAATATTCAAAAAAGGCGGTGCATAAATCACTACCGGGGTCAATTCCTCTAAACGATTATTACTTTTTGTTCTTATTTTGTGTCTTATTTTTGTGAGCCCAAAGAAAATTCCAACTTTTTGCTTCAAAAATATTTTAATTTTTGGCTTTGAAAGTGAAAATAAGATGAAAAAGGACAAAATTTTGTTAACAAATTCAATCACTTTCCTCCAAATTTTTCCCGGCGGCGCCTATCGGCACCGCCGGCTCCAACCCGAAATGTTCCTTGGGGCTTTTAGGGCCTCTGCTCCCGAATTCGATATCTACTTCGCCTAAGTTCAAACCCCGGACCTGAATTCGAACCAAAAGTCGAAATTGTAAAATTTTTCTAAAAATTTTTTTGATCTCTAAGAAAAATTTTGTAATTTCGACTTTTTGTTCGAATTCAGGTCCGGGTTCGAACTTAGGCGAAATAGATGTCGAATTCGGGATCAGAGGCCCTAAATACGCCTAGGAACATGTTTCTTGCGACTTTTTATAACTTTAATCTTTTTTTCAAAAAGGGGGGCAACCATCTAAAGTATTACCCGCATCACTAAAAGCAGCAGCCACATTGCTAATTAAATTCACGAACTTACTTTTGCATTTAACGTGCACTGTTCTTTGCAACCCTGAAGATCGAAATCTGAGTCCACAAAGTGAGTGACGATGATCAATACAAAAATTTGAAAAATTATGGCAAAATTAACTTTTTGCATTTTCTAAAAAGTCAATTCTTAAATAATTAATAATCGCAGTTAATGGACCAACAAATGTGTTCTTGGTATCACAGCTAAAGTTTCACGCAGAATTTTATTTAAAAAAAAATGGTTTAACAACACAGAATAAGCGAGACAAACCCCATTCATACATCCAATATGAATTTTTTTTTTGCAATAGGAAAGAATGTTATGGAATGAGATGAATCAGTGTGAAATAATAAATCGCCATTGAAATCAGATATTCATAAACGATCAAATAAACCGCCGATTTTATTCAGTTTTTACGCAAATGATTCATCTATTATGAATTTATAGAAATATTTTTTATGCTAGGCTTAGGCTAGAACCTAAAAATTACTTGGCTTGCAAACCCACAAATACAGTTTTTAACATCTTAATAGTGTTTTTATGTAATTTTGTTTTACATTTGTCTTGTTCCCAGTCCGACTGAAACAGGGTCCCAGACCGGTTTTTCGAGGCCGGAAAGTCCCAATTTTTTTAATTAAATTTTTCGGACCAGTGCACCCATATTTTGACTGAAAAGGAATAAGAGGCCTTATTTTGTCATATTTTGTAAAAAAAGAAACGAAAAATAAGCACCTTATATAAGGGGACCCAGAAACTCACCCCCTTCGAAATATAGATTCTCCGCTTTGTTTTATTTTTAAAATATTTGAATGCAGCAATTGGTTCGCCAACATTGAATATAAGCCGATCATCATTAAGCCAATTTTTTTTTTTTGCTGTTCGGGTTTAGACCGATTCTCGCTTTTATCGGGTTTTGTCGGGTTTTTTTTTTTGGTGCTTTAATCGGGCTTTGGTCGGCATCGGGCTTGGACCGTTTGCAACCACCAGTTGAGGTGTACTGGATGAATGACTTGTCAAATTTAACCGGATTCACGCAACAGGACACTGAATTGTTAATTTGAAAATGTACAATACTTTGCTGTCCAATAGTTTAATAAGGACTTTGGGATTACGACTTTGAACAAAAAATAAAATACGGTAAACCTTTTAATTCTAGCCTTCATTTCATTTAAAAAATCAGCAGAAAATTCCACACAAGCATTCATCGGAATCAAAACCGTTTTCGGAACTAAGACTTCCCAAACAGCCCAAAAAATGTCTTCTTCGGAAGTTTTATTTTCGTGAATTAATTTAGATTGCATTGAGAATTTTGCAGGGCTCACTGAGTTTTTAAAATTTATTAAGCTTAATTAAGATAAATTAGAAGAGAAAATTGAATTGCCTTTTTTTGCCAAATTCAAACTTGGTCACATTCAAAAACTCTCTGCGTGTTTACAAGCATTGACTAAGCGGTAAAATTGATTGTTTAAGTTGAAAATAATCAAAAGTAAAGTTTGGGTGTGCAATCTATCAGATATTGCAACGGGAAGCCTGACATCCAGTCTTTCCGGTTTCTCATATTCGGGCTTAGACCGAATCTCGCTTTTATCGGGTTTTGCCAGGTTTTACTTTGTGCTTTAATCGGGCTTTGGTCGGCATCGGGCTTTGACCGTTGGCAACCACCAGTTGAGGTGTACTGGATGAATGACTTGTCAAATTTAACCGGATTCACGCGACTTCTGAAAATCCCACCCAAGCATTCATCGGAATTTAAACCGTTTTCGGAACTAAGACTTCCCAAACAGCCAAAAAAATGTCTTCTTCGGAAGTTTTATTTTCGCGAATTAATTTAGATTGCAGTGAGAATTTTTTGCATGGCTTAATGTGTTTTTTAAAATTTCTTAAGCTTGATTAAGATAAGTTAGAAGAGAAAATTGCTTTTTTTTTGCCAAATTCAAACTTGGTCACATTCAAAAACTCTCTCCGATTTACAAGCATTGACTAAGCGGTAGATTTGATTGTTTCATCCAAAGTAAAGTTTGGATGTGCAATCTACCAGATATTGCAACGGGATGCCTGACCTCCAGTGCTTTCCGGTTTCTCAAAAATGTTATTCATATCCGTCCATATCCGCTGGCATATATTTCGGATCGGTAATCGGGCTTTCCAAAATCAAAGAACTTTTTTATAGCGTTTCACCCTTATTTCCTTTGTTTGTACGCTCGATTAATGTGTGTCTGCATTAACATGCAAAAAAAAAGTTGAAAATTGGCGAATTATTTTATACATTTTCTGACAATAATGATTGACTTCAGGTTATCATATAATCTATTCTCATCATTCATTTACAATTCTTTGAATTAGTTGACAAGTGCCAAAGCACCGAAAGTTGCAAAAAAACCTATAAATAAAGGGGTTATACATTTTGTAAGGATTATGATCGGTCACTGGGCAGATAAAACGCTGTAAGGGCGGGGGTTAATAAGTTCTCTAGAAGAGAAGCGGCTAATGGGCCTGGGTAGCTCAGAGGAAGAGCTGTCCACAAATTAGTTGAAGGTCGTGGGTTAAGATTAGAGATCAGACGATACGATTATTTTCGATTTTTTTTTGTTTTTATTCGGTTATCGAAAAAAATACCAACCGAGAAAATTTCAGCTCGATTTACTCTTTTGTCTGGTCTCTAGTTTAAATTAATGTTCGGCAAATGGGATTTTCCGTATTCGGTATCGGTATTTCGGTATAATACCGGACCGGTATACCGGTATATACCGCGCTAGATACCGTGCCTTACACTATTGAGTACCGAACGGCAAACGGGGTTTTCGATATTCGGTATCGGTATAATACCGGATCGGTATACACCGCGGTATAACGATATCGTGCCGTACACCAGTTTAAATCCCACATAGGTTTTACTATTTTGCGGATTTCTTATTCATCAATAGCTGCCAAAGACTGAAAATATTTGCAAGTCGCCAATACCAGGGGAGGTTTCCGGGGGAACTGGACACTTCCGGACCGCCGTTTCCGGACCAAGCCATTTCCGGACCGTCAAAACCTTTTAATTTTGGACTTAATTCGAACTCACCAGCCATGCAAATCACTATTTCAGCAACTCTCGCCAAAATAGGACGGTTGCCGTTATCTTCTGAAGGAATTTTTGTCAAGATTGAGATTTGTGTCAGTTTCAATTTTTACTATTTTCTGTTGACGACATATCAACAGAAGTGGTCATTTCCGTGTTTGTCATTGGTAACATTGAGGCACGATGTTCCGTTGTTGTTGGCATTTCTGAGGTGCTCATTGCAGTGGTTGTGGTTTCGATTTCTGAGGTGCGAATCGCACTGGTTGTGGTCGTCGTCGTCGTCGTCGTCGTCGTGGTGGTCTTTTTCGTGGTCGAAATGGTGGGCAAGCGACCAAGCGTGAGATTTTCATTTGCGAAATTCTCATAGAGATTGCCAAAAGAGCAATCACAAATCACATTTTGGCCCCCAATTTGTGCACTGATTTCGGTACAGTTGGTGTGAATGGAACAGCTCCACACAGATTTAAAACGTTCATGTCCTTCAATAATTGTTCAATGGACATATTATTTAAGCTTGATCAGATTGACAGTATTTCGGAATTGGACCCAAAGGTTGGGCGGCAGGCTTTTTTTTCCTTCATTTCCCTTAAAATATCATTATTTTTTCAAAAATTTTCTCGGCCCGCATCCCCACCATAAATAATGTCAAAAGTAAAAAGAAGCCCCGAAAAAGATCGAAGAAATTGGACCAAATTCTGTTAACTATTCACTTAATTTTGCAAAAATTTCTCGGCGGGCCGCATTTCCCAATCTGATAACATTTTTAAATCGAACACTTTTTTCTTCCCACTAATTTTTTTAAATTTTTCTCGGCGGCTCTAAAGATCCCAGCCATGTCCAACTCAAAAAATGTCATTTGCCGTCATTTTCGTCGTCAAAAACATTAAAACGGAACCGGATGAAAATCAAAAGATGTGAACATGTTTTAGTCAGGATTTCTGGATTAAAATTTAGGTTTGGCCCTGGATTCAATTTCAGCTAACCTGGATTGGACCAGGTCTCTAATGTCCAAAGACATACAGTGCAAAGATTTCAATAGAATTTGGCAGAGGAAATTTTTATTGTACTTGTCCAAATGACCCCTATGAAGGTTATACTAAATTTGTTCCAATCTTATCCCGCTCTATTCATTTCTTTACCCTTGGTGCAAATGGCCCCGTAACAATATCTGCTGCTCTCAACGCAATCGGCGGCTTTCGTGTAGCCATACCATTTTGCGTTGTACTCTCCCTTTTTGCACTTAAGTTCTAAACAACAAAAAAAAAAAAGAATTGAACTTAATTAATTTATTTATGGTTGAAATTAGAAAATTAGAAAATGCACCCCTAAAGATCGACCGATTTTTATTGCCCAAAAAACAAAAATTACCTTTAAAAATGAAATGCTGTTGATTAAAAAATTTAGGCCCTTAGATAAAATATTCTTGAAAAAATTCGAGAAATGCTTTTGATTAAAAAATTTAGGCCCTTAGATAGAATATTCTTGAAAAAATTCGGTCTTTAAAACTGAAAAGCCTGCTTTGGTGCATTTTGGATATTTGGGCCTTTTTCGCGATTTTTGGGCCTTTTTTTAACAGCGCCCTAATTAATAAACCCTTGGCTTTTGGAATTTCAGGGAGCATGAATTGCGCATTTTGCATGTCCTGATCTTCTTTGCCATAATGGCAGTCGCAATGAACATCGGCAAAATTGGTTACAGTCACTGCATTTTTGGTTGCTGTTTCGCCACAGAATTTGTTGCTTTGGTAAACAGCACATCCCCATTCAATGTGCACAAAAGCGATCATTCCAGCTGTAAAATATTTAAATTGTTTCGGCGCCGTTATTTTTAAATTATTATGTTTTATTAGTGTTTTATCAACCGTAATACCTAAAATAATATTTTATACTGTGTAATTATTTGTTTTTAAATTTTTGTTTATTAAATAAAATTTACATATAAAATGGGAATTGATCACTCAACAGATGAATTTTTTGACCTATAACAGAGGTAAAAAGGGTGTGAAATTCTAAAGAGTATAAATTGGCAAAATTGTTTTTTGGTAAATCATTCAAAAGATAGAAAAGAAAAATCGGCACGCTATTTGGAGGGGGGCTTTATTGCAGGGGGGAGGGTCTTTAATTTAGGAATTACGGTATTTATTTTTTATGACATCCGCTTTTAAAGTGTGTTAAATAAATAAATAAAAACTATTACATTTCTGGCAGATTATTGCCATGCAGAAGTGCGAATCGTCAGGGCATTTTGCGTTGGTACTGTTTTCAGTTGGCGGAATAATGGCCGAATATTTTTGCTGTATGCTTTTTGAATTGCCAATCTAGCATATAAGACCTTTTATTGATTTAAATGTTTTTTGAAAAAAAAATATTTAAGCCTACCAAATGTAACATTGAGCAGAATGAGGAGAAAGAATAGTACAGGCATGGTCGTCATTTGTCTTGGTAATTGTTGGTTTGGTTTATCTAAAAAACATACCAAAATACAAATTTAATTATATTCATTTATATTTTTACTCATTTAAAATAAACTAACTGCCCTATTTGTGTTGGGGGTTATTCAGTCGACTGCTTTTTATTTATTAAATAGTTTATTATTCATTCATAAACTATTAACATAAAATCAGCAAATACTTCCGATCATCACTTAAAATTCATTACTGAATTGACGTTGTTTGCTTGATTATGATTCACTGGGAAATAACTGATGGATAACCAAACCCTCCAAATGCAATGCAAATAATTTATGATTTAAAATAATTATTCATTTGAAAACAGTCTAAAAATCTTTGAGATTAAAACATTAAAGCGAATGATGGCATTTGATATTTTATCATGCCGTCCGTCAATATCTATTGGAGTTTAGTCTGTGCTTGGACAGTGTGTGAGACAAATGGACAGTGAATTAAAAAAAAAAAAATTAAAAATAGATTTATTTAAAAAAATCTGGGTCCCAATCAACCCTGGATTATTGTTTGCTTCCGGATAAGCCGCAATTCCGGAACCTTATATACGGAAAGCATAATTTTTTAATTGACCAAAACAAATTAAAATTATATGTCTTGTTTTGATTTTTTTTTTTTTGAATTTAGCTCAACTCCCTAATAAGCTTTTCTCCGTTTCATTATTTTTTTGAAAGAATGAACTAAATAATTCTAAAAATAAAATAATAATTTGCACATTTATAAAGACTCAAAATTACTTAATTTTAGAAAAATGTTTTTTATTAAACATATTGTACTATTCTTGAGCATTTTCTCCCAACTGAATTCAATGGGTCTCTCGAATCAAACAACGGTAGAGCCCAAAAATCAAACAACGGTAGAAGCCAAGAATCAAACGACGGAAGCACCCATACCAGAAGTGAAAAAATGGACAAATTGGAAAACCGGCGAAAAACTGAGTGCGCGAAAGGCCATGGAACTGCCGCTGGTGATCAACCCTGAGGGCCGAATGTAGGATAAATGCATAATTAGCATAGATTTTAAAGGAATTTTTGTTAAATCGAGACAAATGTGTTCTTCCTTAATTTTAACCTCACCTCTCAAAATTGAAGCCAGCCCGCAAGCAGAGGTTCGAATCAGTGTTCAAACATCCTACTCATGTTTCATACTCATGCTCATACTCGTACTCATGCTTAAGGCAAAAAGTCGTTATGTTTTATTTTCAAAATTACGCGAATCATTTTCTATCATAACGATGCGCCAAACACTGCCCATTCTCTTCGTAGTACTCCATAACTTTATAACTTTTTTTTTGTCAACCAAATCCTACAAAATTGGCATCATTAGAATAAATTTTGAAGCTATAATAAACAGAAGCTCACTATGGGTCCACTCCAGCAGCAGACAAAATTCAACAAAGCGCCAAAAAAACTTTACACTATTTTTAAACTAAATCAAAACAACTATGCTTTTTCTTCATTTCAATAATTAAGGAGCTGGAATTGGTCGAAATGGATGTTGCATTTGTGATCAGCGACCCCGATAATCCCTAGAAACATAGTTTCCCGTCTTAAGTAAAATTTAAAAATTTTGCCAAAACCGAAAATTTTTTATGTATTTCGTTGCAGAATTTTATTTTATATCCAAGGAGAAAATTGCAGGAAAATTTAACATATACAAAAAAAGTTATAGTCAATTTATGCGTATCGGAAAGTTTCATGCGGTTAGAGATAGAGGAATAGTACGCCAAATGAGAGAAAAAGAAAAGCATTTTGCCTTTTATTCTATAATTCAAAAATGTAAGCATTAACACCAAAATTTTTAGCATCACAGGATGCGCAATTTTGTTTTCTAGCGATGATAAAAATTTGAAGAAAATCTGATAGAAGATAAAAAATTTTTATAGAACGATGTGGGAGATGGTATTTTTATCAATGAGAAGGTGAAGACAGTACGCCAAAATGAGAGAAGATATAGAGAAAGAAAGAAAAAGCGAGACAGTACAGGGGTTTTTCTCTGCCGCTGGAGTGGACCCATAGTGAAGCTCAAATGATACCAAATTTATAGAATTTGGTTGACAATAAAAAATTTTTATGGTGTCCTAAAGGTGATTCTGGTCCGGAAACGGCGGTCCGGAACTAAGTTCCGCCATTCTATGATTATAAAAAAAAGTTTTTAGGCATAAAATTTTAAACAACCCGTTTTTCTTTTGAATTTTCTATAATTATTTGACCTTTGAGCGTATATGAAAAAAATATATATCCGGTATGAATGTATGAGTATGAGCAAAACGCCAAAAATCCGAACACCGATTTTTACTAATTTGAGAAAATATGCATATAAATTTATTTTGAAAATTTGTTAGTGTCATCAACGGCAAATCCGCAAATGGTACGATGGAGGTGCTAAAGCTGAGCTTTAAGGACGTTGGCACTGATGAAACTGTCCAACGTCGTAATTACATGATTTTCAAGACATGTGTTGTGAAGGGAGATGAATGCAAGCATGGGTAAACTTAACTTTTGCTAGCGACGCATTAATAAACCGGCACATTTTAAATTATTTAATTATTTACCGTATTTCCTCTAATAGACGCCCCGGGGCATCTTTTTTTCAATACCCCCTCGAGGGGGGGCGTCAATTAGAAGGGGGCATCAAATGGAGTGGGGGCGTCTATATTTCGATCAGTAAACTTTTTTAATCGAATGATCACTCAAAAACCCACTGTCTAGTTCCGGTCCCGAGTCTCGAAAAATTCTTGGTCCCGAACAACACTGATAATTTCTTGCTCTAAATCAAAATTAGCCCGTCCTAACCTCTGGGCTCGATCCCCGACATTCTTGTCGCAGGATCAAGGCGCAACTCTTTTTTAAATTTGAAATAATATTTGAATTTTAATTCTTCAATAAGATATGGCAAAAAATGTTTTTGCTTACGGTGTTGATGATGCTGGTTTTCTTTGAAAATAAGTTAGGTATGCAATAACGAAAATGAACTTTTTTAAGGGAGCGTCAAATGGAGGGGGGCGTCTAATAGAGGAAATACGGTATATTCAAATATAAAAGTTATTGAATTCAAATAAAAAGATGTAGATATATATACAGCTTTCAATAAAATAAGCAGCGACCTTTTTTTATAAGGATGTGACAAAAATTAAAGCCTTTTTGCAGCTCCACGACAATTGGGCGCAGTAGACAATTCGTCAGGCACAATTCGGCAATGACAGTTGGCAATGACAATTCGGCTGCAATAATTCGGCAGTCAAATAACAAAAAAAAATAATTTCTTTATAAATCCGATTATTAAATCCCAGGTTAGTGCATAAAATCATGCAGTGAAAAAAAATCTTAAAAACTACTAACTTTGAAGGTCCACCAATTTAGGTAGTACAATTACTTTAAGCTTTAAAGATTTGTCGAAAAAAACTTGAATGAAATCTTTAGAAGGGCTAAAGCTAGACAAGCGCAAGCTAATTAATTAGATCAGGCACAAATAAGTTCTAATAAAATAAAAAGTCAAAGTTTTGCATTTTTGTCAAAATTAATGAATATCAGACTATAAATTTCTATTCGATCCCGTACATTTTACATTACGTCACTTCCGAAGTGTTGCTGCCGAATTGTCCACTGCCCATTGTCGTGCTACGGTTTTAAGTTCTAAATTTCTTTAAAGTTCACTTATTTTCTCATTAATTTGGCTAAATGTTCAAAAAGTTTTTTTTCCCTGTAATCGGTTGACGGCCTAATCTTTAAAAAAGCATATGAATATTTCATGAATAGTGAAAAGTAACGCTTTTATTTTTGGGGCGCTTTAATTTAAGAATTAAGGTATATCACTGCAGAAATATTAAAAATTTTGTAATCTTTTTTACACTTTTACAGAGTGATCTTTTGCTTTGTTGGACAAATGGACCCGAACAATTCGCCAAAAGGCATTCACTTTTATTCGGAAAATTATCAGGACAATAATTTGATAGCAGCTAGCTGTGAGCGATTGCAAAATAAAGGAAGTGATTTTGTGTTGGGATCGGTGCTCCATGGCTTTAAGATTGCATTTACTGATGACCAACTTGCATTGAATTCTTCGACAAATGAAAATTCGTATGAATTACCGTATTTTACTCTATCTAATAGACTTCCCGGGGCCTCTATTTCAATACCCCCTCGAGGGGGCGTCAATTGAAAATGGGGCGTCATTGAGAGAGACGTCTGATAGAAAAAATACGTTATTTTAAAAAATTTTAGATTTTCTTCACGATCGGTTTTAAACCGGGGATCCCGCCCGGTTTTCGACTTGTCCGATTTTCCGACCCCCGGTTTTCGGTTTAGTTTTTCGGTTTTTTCGTTGTTTTTTTTGTATCACTACTTTACGGAAATTTTTTTTCTGAAAATATTGCTGACTTAAGAAAATAAAGAAAACAGAAATATTACTGAATTTCTCGAAAGAGTATGACAAAGGCGCTGAAAAAGTTTGTGAGAGAAACAGAGGTTCGGCGCTCCCAGTAAATTTTTATAAAATTTAGAGGGATTTTTGGTTTACAAATAGAGAACATTTTACCCATTTCATTTGGCATAATTCGTGAAAAATAATTCTTCTAAATTTAAGTCTAATACTAAGACAAATTTCAATAAAATGTCCATTTATTTTCATAATTTTACGCTTATTTTAGTGCTTCATACCCTATTCGCAATGTGCATCAATGTTTTAACCTTCAACTTGGCAGTGCTAAAAGTCAAGACGGATTATTGAAGGGCTACACGGACATTGTCAATGATCGATCCATTACCGAACTTAGCATGGATTTGTTGTTCGGCCTTCCTCAGCATGGGGGCAAACTTGGCATAGTCATTGAGGGAGAGGGCTGCCACATGAACATTATCTTGGTGATTTTGGCAAATGGTGTCAATCGAACAACAAGAGGACACACAAGCAAAAAAACGCTTTTCAGCTTACGAATTTTGGATTCTAAAATTTTTGGGCATTCCGAACAGGGTTGTTTCGGGTTATCCGAAACCCGTGACCCGAAACCCGGTCTTTTTGCTAACCCGACCCGAGCTTTTTCGGGCGACCCGGTCCGATATTTTCTCGACCCGAGACAGCCCTTATTCCGAAAGATGTGGTAAATTCCGGCATTTTTAGTTTGTTGTTGTGTTTAGGAAGGCGAAGGCCTGACCAAATGTTATGGAAAAATGTGTGGACGAAGCACTCCATAATCAAGAGAATGAATGCAGTGCAAGAACAATGGAAGGAAAAGAACCAGTTGATGAATAAAAGACCGAATAAATATAAATCCTGAAATATATTTAATTAATTATTTGCAAAAAAAACCAAAATAATGTGCTGAAACCATAAAAAATGATAAAATATGTTTTAAAATTAGAAATCCAGTGTCTTTATGCATACCGTATTTCCTCTAATTAAAGCCCCCTCCCATTTGAAGCCCCCTTCCATTTGAAGCCCCTCCTAGAGGGAGATTGAAAAATATAAGCCTCCCCTCCATTTAAAGCTCCCCCTCTAATAGAAGCCCCCCTCTTCTCTAAGGGAAAAATTTTTAAGAAAACTAAATTGTTTTTTGGTGAACATTACGGACAGAACTACTTGGTTAAAATACCCCGGGCCAACTGAAGTTTATTTTGCCTGTGGATTGCAAATCTTAACGACACAGTCAAGATTTAATTTAATTTGATTTTATTTTATTGGACAAACCACAAGGCACAATGAGCTCTAACAGTGGTAAAGAAAAACAAATAAAAACAAATTAAAATAAAATAGTGTCAAAATGTACAAAAACAATTAGATGAAATAAAAGTCAAAAATAAATGAAACATGTTTTTTTGTGATTTGGGTCTAAAAAGAGGATTAATGCTTATGTTTTCGCTAGAAAGTTTTTGCTATATGTGGTGGAAATGGGTGTTTCGGGCATTGAAATGTAAATTTAATTTTAGCTTATTTTTCCGACCAATACAAAATTGGTCATATCTCCGACTAAACCATGATATATTATTATCATTAAATAGAGGAGTGTTTCAGCTTCAAAATGTTACCAAATTTATATTTATTTTCTTTTAAAAATTCATTTTTAAAAAGGGTTAAAAACATAGAAAAAAACGACAAAATTTAGCAGATTCGGGAGTAGATTTTGAACGGAGTGCGAGCAGAATGGGCCTAATGCCATGGCATGTGTCGAAACTCGAATCAGTTGTAAATTTTTCTTTGTTTATTATGTTAAATATATTTTAAATTTATTGATCTTGAGAACGAAATTTAATTTGCATAATTTATTTATTATTAGAATGTTGAGGAGCATAAATCAAAAATATTGCAAAACCACGATTAAAATTATTGCCACCCATCCCCCCCCCCCCCCAATTACAAACCTCGTAGGGCTCTATTTTCTAGGCCACTTCAAGAAAGGAAGGCTTTTCTTTTTTTGCCTGACAATTTTTTAATTTTCAACAGGTTTCTATCCTTTATTTTTTTAAACAATTTATTAGATTCATCATATAAATGGACAAAGATGATTTGCCGCAATGAGTTAAAGAGCCTTCTGCTGGTGTCAATATCATCCTAACATTTAAAAACATCCAACAAACATTTTCGAATTTTCAAATCAGCTGAATTGGATAAACGTAGAAAAATAAAGTTTACAGACATGTTCGAAAATACGGTGTAGAACTGCAAAAAAATCACGGGAACAAGTCCAATCCCATAAAACTTTAAAATTGTCTTAGCTCATAAATTCAATTTTTAGAAGTGGAAACTGTCGAGATTCCCGAGACAAAAGTAGCTGTTCATTTAGGTCTGATGAAGATTGCGGTGCATTATATGTACTTAAAGAAATCTTTAATTCTACTTTTAGAATTTTCCAAAGAAATTCTGCGTTTTTTTCTAAGTCTTTTTTTATTGCATTTTCTGTGAGTGCCGTTGGAATGTGGCCGGTCATTAGGACAGAGACCGATGGCGGGTGCTGCTATTTCAATGAATCACACCAGCCGATTTTTGACGGAAATTTGTGATCGGGGGGGGGGGGGGGACATTGCATACCTTCATTATTTCCCCCTCATATTCCCATATAATTTATTTAAATTTTTTATTAAATGGACAAAATGACGTGTCGACACATTCCTATCTTTCCCCCGCCCGACCAATAGCTTTTGCTATCCATTTAGTGATTTTATTTAGAGCCTAACTCCGAATAATATTCAATTGATTAAGTCATAAATAATTCCTAAAAAAATATTTCTTTTTTTTTTCTCACAATTCAAAATTAATTTGCTTATTGCTCTTTTACATTTGATCAAAAGACACTTTCCCCAAACAACTTTCGACATGTTTACATTCATCCCGGTGTAAGTGATGAGATTCTTAATGAAATCATGTCAAGGGGACAACATTCAATTCGTTCTTTAGGGAATAACCTTAGCTTAGGCTCAGCACAGGCTTAGGCTTGAACTTAAACGCAGTATACTGTTTTTCCTCTAATAGGAGACCAGGGTCTTCTATCTTTCGATATCCCCTCAAGGGTTCAATTGGAAGGGAATTTTTCTATTTTTTGGTTTATTAATTCTTTGATTCACTAATTTTCTATTAACCTTTTCCAATGGGAACAATAAAATTTCATAATTTTTCGTCAAACAACAAATTTGTTTAAAATGCTAGACATTTAAAATTAGGTTGAGCGGGACCGGGACCCCGTTAGTCCGGGCCAAAACCGGAAAAATGGCACTTGCCCGCTCATAGTTAAATTAGAAGCATATCTAGGGTTTTTCAATTGGAGGGGGTCTTCAAATAGAGAGGGGTCTTCTACCTCAACTTAGGCATAGTAAACCTTTTGGGACTCTGCTGTCCACCTAATACGGGGTAAGGGGACTCAGATAGAGCCAATGCTCAAATGATTTCTGCTCAGGTTAAAACTGATTTAAAATGTCGGTAGCTGTCAATTTAAAATTGCCAGAAATTGAATATGTACAAATTTTTCACGAATTTTAACAAAAAACAGTTTAAAATCTTCAGGTTCCATTCCCGAACTATTTAGCGAGTTGTTTATCTGATTAAAAAAATTCCAAATTTTTGCTTCCATTGACGGCAAAATTTAATACAAAAATAAAGCATCATTGAAAGAGACAATCAAACAATTATATATTAAAAGCATTTGGAAAAAGAATAATTCCGGGTTTGGGCCTGTTTTTTTAGGCCCAACGGTTTTCTGTTCGGTTAACCGATATTTCTCTATCATTACCAGCAACGGTTAAAAAACAATTTTAGTCTGCTTTTGAGTGCCACCGTTCTGGGTGCTGTCGAATCGACCGACCCGGACTCGAAAATAGCTGAAGCTTCGGATTCAGAGCCTGGTAAGCAGTCTTACTGTTTTTGGATAAATACCTATTATTGTAAATACAATAATTAAAAAAGTACATTTTTAAATTAAAGAAAAAGATAAAATTGCATGCATTAAATGCATCTCAGAACTGACTTTTGAAAATGTTGAACTTTCATTTTGGATGAGAAAAAAGGCTACATAATCAAAAACTCCCAGCTCGCCAAATTTCACTTATTTGTTAGTTTTTTCCACGAAAAACGCCAAGATAGATGCCAAAATGAGAAAAGGTCTTAACAAAAAAATTTTCTAAGTAAACTTCCCGAATTTTCTTTTTTTTCTAACAACATTTGAAATTCGGATGATTAAGGATCAAGCATTAGTGGAATGGATATTACATTTCATTATGAAGAAGGAAAATGTCACAGTTTGAATTCTCTAACAAGAGAAAAGTTGGAACTTGACACGTCAAAAACGGAAAAGGTAACGGGACTATCAGATTATCAATTGTCACTCTCCAAAAAAAGATCATTTAAAACAACAAATATTTAAACTAATTAAGAAAAATGTTTTTTCAGCTTTTCCCCGAAGGACATGAAATCAAAAAGCAGACCGCCAAGACTGGGCAATGCGGCTTCCCGAATTACCAGTAATCATTTTTCTCTATTCTCTAATTAGTACCGGGAGGGAAGGGAGCGGGCAGTTTTTTTTTTGGTGCTTCGGCTCGACAAAAAACTTGGGTTCGGGTTTCGGGTCGGTCGGGCATTTGAAAATCCAAATTCGGGTTCGGGTCGAAGAAATGTTCTTGGGTTCTTTTCTGTTCTTCTAATCACAATAAGAATATTTTTTCTTATAAATATAATAAAAAATGCCGTCCTTAAACATCGTTAATTTTCAGCGCGTGGTCCTTCTGCTCGATGGCAAGTGCCTCGGGCTGAGACTTCAACGAGAAATATTTGATTTCAATTTAATAATTTTATCAAAAATTGTGTGCATTTTTATTCAGATGAGATTTTACGGGCCAGAAGGCTACCAATATGCTGCCAAACACTACTTTGGCGAACACAACTCGGAACAGGAGTGGTCGGACAACCAACAACCCAAGGACATCAAGGCATTTGAAGACGGCAAGCATGGCTTCATGCGCGGTAATTTTTTTGTTTTCATGGACATTGGGAGGGCGTTGGCTGCTGGTGGTCCATCGTAAAAATAGCCATTAATTCAAGGATGTATTACAATTGTTGACTGAGTAAATGCTTAAAAATTGGCTTCGTTGGAAGCAAATATCTTGGCAATGCCTTATGGCCTTCGCAAACAAGAACTTTTTGACAGTCATATTTATTTAATAAAATATAAATACTTTAAAACATGACAATTTGTATAGTCTTGGTAACATTTGAATTCTATGTAAGTTTTGCTAGGAGTTAATTAGCAGAAGCTATTATCATTCAATCGCGAATATACAGTATTCACTTTAATAGAGGACCCGGGTTTTCTATTTTTCAATACCCCTCGAGGGGGGGGGGGGGGGTCTTAGCGGGGCTTTCTATTTTCCGATTAACAAACCATTTATATGCGATTTTGTCGCGAAAACTTCGCATGGGGGTCTTCAATTGGAGGGGTTCTTCAAACGGAGGGTGTTTTTTCTGTTAAGGAAAATACGGTATGCTTATAAATAGCTTAAGTGCGTAATTATTTTAAAATTACTGCTTCTTTTTAAATGGCTTATATAGACCCAAAATCTGTTTTTCAGGTCTTAATCTTTTATTTTTCCAACAAAATTTGAAAAGTCCGCAAAAAATAAATTCTACCGAAAAGTCTTTTACTGCCAAAAAGTCAGCCAAAAATCTGGCCATTAATGATTATATTCCATTCCCAACTGAGTTAAGGCTTAAAAATTGGCTTCGTTGGAAGGAATATTTGGTCGTGCATTATTAGGCCTTTTTGCAAACAACGGGTGGCATTCAAATGTTTTGTACCAAAAACTAAAATTTTCGGGCGGGTGGGAAAAGTGTCGGAAACTGAGAAGAAATGCCGATGCAAAGAGCCCAAAAATATTGAGAAATGATTTTGACTCGAGACCGAGACAATGGCAAAACACCAGCAGCAGTAATGTGTTTGATTACAACTCCCCGAACTTATTATCGGAAAATTTGGGATTAAAAATTCATTTATTTTTGCTAAATTTGGGGTTAAATTCATTTATTTTCGGGCAAATTGGAAATTGCCTCAACATGACAAATACTTTGTTCAGACATGATTTTGGTGTTGTTTGACGGGTGCGTACTGTGCAATGGCCAAAATGGGAATGAAACCAAAGTCTCGCTGCAGCTGGTGCAAGATTTGGAGGAGGTTAAAAAAGGGAGACAAAAATAATACATAAAGCTGTTAAGTTTTAGGGCAAAATGGACAAGGCGTGTCCTGCAAAAACCCACGAATATAAGTGGGTACCAGAAAAATAATTATTATTATTTTTAATTTATTGATCATTCATATTAGGATTGTCGGGACCGGGAAGGTAATTGCTGGATTTTTAGCGCACGGTACCGATTTTAAGAAAAAGTTAAGTTTCCGCCAAATTTTTAATTTCCGGATAGTACCGTATTTTCTCTAATTGAAGCACCCCTCCATTTGAAGCACCCTCTCCATTAGAATACCCAAACTGCCAACTTAGAGAGTCCGGATTAAGATTTTGAGCTAAAACTTTTTTATACCCGACGAATTTTTTGAGTGACCATTCGTCGGAATTATAGAAAAAATTTATGAATAAAAAGAATTTTTCGGTCGGAAAATAGAAATACCCCCTCCATTTGAAGCACCCCTTCCATTAGAAGCACCCCCTAGATGAGGATCGAAAAATAGAAGCACCGGTGCTTCAATTAGAGAAAATACGGTAGTCTGTTTAGTCTTCGAGTCCCTACAATTGAGTCCCCACGATTGAGTCCATACGATTGAGTCTTACGATCCCTAAGACGCCAGGAAAATTTTGTAAAAATAAACGAATTTGTTAACAAAAAGATTTGAAGCCAAAAATCATTTCTTTGGGCTCGCAAAAATAAGACACAAAATCAGATCAAAGAACTGAAATCAATTAAGAGGAATTGATCTGGCGTTGCTTTATGCATGGTAGGAAATTTTTTTGAAATTTTATGTTTTTGCATATAAATTCTCAAACCCTTCAAAAAAACGCATGCGGTTAACACTTTTTAAATCAATTAGAAGACGAAATTTAAAATTTCGCTTCATAAAAGTCCCCGGTACGGGTCCGCTTGAAAATCTTGGTCACAGTCCGGTACCGATTTTTCAGTCCCGGTTTTGGTGAAAAGTCCGCTCTCGACCAACCCTAATTCATATTTCAGCAACATGGAAGTGGAAATGAATGACGGTCCCGCAGCCACTGGCTTTGCCTACGGAGTTGTGCTGCACGAGCGGTAAATGATTGTTGTGTGCTAAAGTGAAAAAACCCGAAAAATTTCCACTTTTTTTTTCTTGATACTTTTAAGCCAAATTTTTAATACTAACCTTTTTGGGGATCACTTATGGAATTTTGAATAAAAAATCGGCATTTAGGAGAGCATTAAAAATGAAAAGTTCTTATTGTTGCAATTTTTGGGGCACTTTTTTGAATTTAAAAATGATACGTTCATTTTCCGGTTTTTTAATAAGCCAAAAAACTATTGAAAACACCGAAAAACAACCAGGAAGCTTCATTCAATTAAAATCAATTTATTTTTTCGCGCAATTTGAAATTAGGAATGCTTTTTAAAAAATTAAAAAGTCGATCCTTTCGTGAAAATCCAAAATTAGCAACCCTAAACTGAAACCGTAATCAAAAATCACAAAAAACCTAAATCGAAAACCTTTTAGTCTCTGTCCAATGGATGCTGTAGATGATGGGCCGAAAAAAATCATTCTTCAACCGCTTAAGTAAAAGGGTCTTTTTTATAAAAATTAATACATTAATCAA
This sequence comes from Heterodera carotae, assembly GCA_024500135.1. Taxonomy (NCBI): domain Eukaryota; kingdom Metazoa; phylum Nematoda; class Chromadorea; order Rhabditida; family Heteroderidae; genus Heterodera; species Heterodera carotae. Next base: position 3,270 of record JAKKIK010000802.1, on the reverse strand, counting down.
ACATTGCCTTTCATTTTAAAAGAAATGGCATTAATTTAGCATATTTAGAATAATTTTTTTGTTTTGTAGATACCGCTACGAACACGTTCGCCTTGTGGTTACACACAACTGCGGCACCGGTGGAACGACCCGCAAAGTGCGTTGCTCACATTTAGCAATTGAATATGAATTAAAAAAACCATGGATGTAACTGGATGCCGAAGTGGTCTGAAATCTGGGCAAAAAGTTAAAATACGGGAGTGTTGTTTTTGGGTCGAGAATAATATCGGGTCGGAAAAAAGATTCGGGTGGGTTTCGGGTCGCAAAAAAAGACTGTGTTTCGGGCATCGAGTTTAGGGTAACCCGGAATAATTTTGTTATATACCCAACTGATTTCTTTTTTCAGGTTTCCATCACCTTACCGACTATTGACGCCGTGGAAGAAGACCAAAGTATTTCAAACCATGTCCTACAAGTAAAAATTTGCTAAATTTTCATCTGTTAAGACTTAGATAATGGACCCGAACCCTGGGATCAGGTCGCATTATTGCCGGATCAGCGGTATTATCTATTTTTCAAAAAACCCATACTGACCGTACTCGTAATTGATCCGGGACCCTGATTGTATGTAGTAAGTACAAGCAAAATTAATTAAGCTTCAAAACCTATAGATCTTTCGAAGTATTCCAAATAACCAAATGAACCACGTCCAATCCATATTCCAAAAGCTAATGCCTATCATTTAATCCGTTATTGCAAAAAGCCTAGTCTTGGTGTTTAATCCGTATTCCAATTAGACAATGCCTGTCATTTATAAATCTACAGATCCGTGCATTTGGCTTGGACTTGAGCACACTCGAAGACGAGCAAAAATTGTCGTTCTATGGTAGATTCGATGACAGTAGCGGAAGCTACGTTCGCGGCAAAATCGATACCGACCGTAAGCATACATCGAACGCAACGACAGCCCCGGAACCGTAAAACCGCCGATGCCGATCAGAAATAATTGATCCGCAATGCTACATTTTCACATTGATCAAACATTGTACATGTTATTAGTAAGAAAAACATATGCGAAAAACAGACGAAATAGTAATTTGTTTGTAATGGCTGAGGAAGCCGAATATGTTGTGGGAGCAAAAGCAACAGGGGCCAAAATGAAGGATGATGGCCCCAAAACAACAGTCAACCCTCTAGTGGTGGATGTGACATAGTGGCTAAGACAAAGGATCCCAACAGTCAACCCTCCAGCGGTGGATGTGACATAGTGGCTAAGACAAAGGATCCCAATAGTCAACCCTCCAGCGGTGGATGTGACATAGTGGCTAAGACAAAGGATCCCAACAGTCAACCCTCCAGCGGTGGATGTGACATAGTGGCTAAGACAAAGGATCCACGTTAGGGGCCCCGAGCGGCGGTTCAAATCCAGCCTTCCACCCCAATTTTTCGGCTAAATAATATTGTTAAGAACATTGAAGTGTTTTTGAACTGCTTGCCTAATCCGTTTAATCCAGGCTCCCAAGTTTTTTATTGGTAAGACTTCGACTCAGTCTGTTGTAAAATTGTCAGACATTGAATTGAAGCATGAAATTTAGTAAAAACACGGACGGACCCAAAATCCCAAACCAATCAGTTAACTATGTATATAGTAGGTCCAATCAAAAATTTCCCGCGAATAGGCCTGACACCAGATTTGAAACTGAATACAAAAAGAATAGTCTCGAGCCGATACCCGACTGGCTCGACCCGCTAAAAAGCATCCAAAATTCAATGTGTTTATAAGCTAAAAACAAGTACATAGAAGCTAAGAAGTGGCATAATTCTGAAAAGTCATGGGTTTCAAAAAACACATAAAATTTTTTAAATTATATTTTAACAATTATTTAATCGTTTGCTTTCTTATTATAGCAATTAAAACCATCGAGCTTTATATAATTATACCAAGTTTGTTAAATGAGCTGACAAATAAATGGTCCCAAGATTTCGGCCGGGGGTTTTTAGGAACCTTTTTGGGTCCCTCTAAGCCTTGGCGGGTTCCGGCAGTTATTTTTGGCATTTTTGGGAAAAAAAATTCGCATGAAAGAAATGGCGGAAAAGAAATGGTCTGGGGAAAAAATGTGATTCACAACTTTTGTATTTTCAAAGTTTCTAAAAAAGATATTGCTAAGAAAAGTACTGGCTCCATGCCCAGCTAAATCCAAAGAATTTGAAAATCCGACAACTTCAATGGCAAGGAAACTGTTGAATTTATAATTTATACGGATGTAAAAATTCGTAAAATGTTGAATTTATAATTTATACCGATGTAAAAATTACTATGAATTTTATCTTATCCCATAATACTGTATCAATTTGTTACAAGTCTTTATGCGTCTGTTTCACATTGTCCAAGGTTCATTCGTTCAGTCGCGGAAGAGTGATATTTTCATTTGATAGATTTTCATACATTTTGCCAAAAAAGCAATGGCATTTCACATCCCGCCCCAATTTGGCACTGATTCTAGCACAGTTCGTGTCTGGCGAACAACCCCATTGCTCTTTCAAGTGCACACTGCCTAAAAAAATAATTTTACATGACAGTGCCCGCGGCAACCTAAACAGGATTCGAAAAGGTTGGTCAGGGCAGGAGGATCCGAAGCCGGACGCAGTCTAAATCCCGGACTGAATGCCAGGGACCGGAATTTACAAAGTTGCCTGCTCTTTGCCGAACCCGGATTCTCCCAGGCCAAATAATCCCGGTTCCATTTTGTCACTGTCTGTCAAAAAAGACCACCTGATTTTGACCTAGGGAGGGAAGGGGAACATGGCCGGGAGCATAACCCGGTCAGGCAATACAAATTATTAGGACTGCTAAAAAAAGGCACAAAAAAGTCGCGAAAAAGGTGCCATAAAATGCACCAATCAGAATTTTCCCTGGAATTCACCAAAATAAGCCTAAAATAAGCACAAGAAGCTGAAATAAGCACAAATCTTACAAATAAGCACTTTTGAAATTTGTCAGCTTTGGACCCTCAAAATAAGCCAAAAGCTTACAAATAAGCACAAATGGGAGCTCTGATCTAAAAGGAGCCAAATGTAAAAAAGGGCTGCCAAAGTTTTCAATTCAATAAAATTTCTTAAATCAATGGATTTTTTCAAAAATAATTTTTAGGAGTAAATTTTGGACTTTGATAGCAAAAAATCGTTTTTTTACTGATGTAAAAACTTTTGAATTTTGGGCAAAAAGGTTGACTTTTAGGGATGTGCTTTTTTAAAAAAAAAACCAAAAACTCGATCTTTAAGGGTGTATTT
>JAKKIK010000801.1:0-22984 GCA_024500135.1 Heterodera carotae | reverse complement strand
GTGCCCTCGTCTGCTGGCGTCGTCCCGATCGAAGATTTCTTTGATGTAGTGCCCTCGTCTGTCGGCGTCGTCCCGATCGATGATTTCTTTGATGTCGTGCCCGAGTCGGTAGGTGTCATTCCGATCGATGATTTCTTTGATGTGGTGCCCGAGTCGGTAGGTGTCATTCCGATCGATGATTTCTTTGATGTGGTGCCCGAGTCGGTAGGTGTCATTCCGGTCGATGATTTCTTGGAAGTGGTGCCTGCGTCCGTAGGTGTCATTCCGATCGATGATTTCTTGGAAGTGGTGCCTGCGTCCGCCGGCTTCGGTCCTGCATATGTTGATTTCGGTCCCACGTACGCTGACTTTGGTTCTGCGTACTCCGATTTTGGTCCTCCGTACTCCGACTTTGGTCCTCCGTACTCCGACTTTGGTCCTGCGTACTCTGACTTTGGTCCTCCATTGTTGCTTGTCGTGCCCACGTCCGTTGTTGCGTCTGCAGGCGTAGTCGTAGGCGTCTCTTCTTTTTTCTTTTTCTGAAAATTAAAACAAACCAAAAATGTAAATGATTGATTATAAAGTAAAAGGATGCAAACATACCTTTCCGCCTCCGCAACATTGCGTGATGATCACCAAGCTGACCGCGACCACAATGAGCATCAGTTGTAATGGGAACACAGCGATGAGGACGACCATGGCTTTGGACTTGGAGCAGTTCGACGGCGTTTGGTTGTTTGATTGTAAAGAAGTGGATAATTGAATAGAATGACCCTGCTTTTATAACAGTTCACTCGAAAAAAATACTAACAAATACTTTGAAAAAAAGCATATAAAAGGCCATGACAATCCAACATTATTTCATCACTTCATCGGCATTTGAACCCAATCATTTTTATTCATTTTTTTTATTCTTCATAATTCGATCCAATACTTTTACTCAATTTAGATTTAATTTGTTCTTACATATCATTGCTTATTGACAAGTGCTAATGGCGGAAAAGGAATCCTTTCTCAAGCAATTCAAAGACTTCTTTTGCACATCGGTGGCCCAAATCGATGTATGTTTTTGTATGGACATTGACACAATTACCCGCCTCTGTTCTGTGTAATTTTTTAGTTTTGTTTTTTCAGGCCTCAATTTCAACTGGAATGAGTGCTGTCAAAGCGCTTTTCATTGTGGCAATTGTGCTGATCGCTCTGTCGTTGATCATCGCGATGGCATTGTTTGTTCGCAAAAAAAGACGGCAACATAAGCGACTGAATGGGCGCGTGGACAGCTCGGAGTGGTCGCAAGCGGAACAGTTCGTACAAATGTACGTGTTTTTGGACAGTCAACTTTTTCAAAATCATTCGCAGTCATTTTTTTCTCTTTTGTTTCAGTGCGTCAGATGAGCCAATGTCCGAGCACGAGGAGCAGCCGCAGCAACTGGAACAAGGACTCGACGTGAAGCCGGCCGGATAGAGACAACTGATTATTATGTTCATACAATTGCTCTCTCTTTTCCTCATATTGTATTTCCATTTATGTGCGTTGGAATTATGTATATAATATGTGTGATATTTATATGTGTATTAAACAAAGTGTAGAATGTGTCTTGTTTCCTTTTGGGCACGTGTGCTGTTTGGGACCGTTTGTTCAAATTTCTAAAATTTTTTTAATTTATCGTGCCATCCTCATAAAAAATATATGTAACATACATACATTCCGTGACCCGAATTGCCCGATTTGTGAAATCCTCGCCGAGAAAAAGCAGGGATTTCATTTAACGGAATTTTTTGTGGCGTAAGGAATTTGGAGGTCCTGATGTCTTTTTCATTCTGGTCCCAGGTGAAGTGCCATAAAGTTGTTTGTTTGTTATTATCCAAAATGTTAATGATAAAACACATTTATTCGCAGATTTATGTTTCCTGCCGATTAGTTTAATGGAACTTGTATTAAAAACAGCATGTGCAATATGTATGTATATACAACAAGCATAAATACATACAGCTATGGGAAATGAGATACAAACAGCACAGCACTAATAAATGAATATAAAACAATAGATACAATACAACAAGCACAGATCACTGTATATTTATGCATGATTAGTCCGCGGTCTCTCCAAAGCGTCCATGTCCTCGCCTCAGTTGAAGAAACGTAAGCTGCACTGCGGCGGGTTTCCATCAATTAGCAGCACGGCGCCCACATTGTTTTGCGTCTCGTAGTGCGGGGCCGAGAACACAGTCAGAAGCTGATTGTTGCCGAAGAATTGTGCGCCGTACGGAACACACTGAAAAATTAACAGTGGATGAGTCAAATTGCAACTGTTCGGCTCCACCTGATGAGCACGGATGACCAAAGTAATGTTGAGCCGACTGCAAATCATGTCGAGCACATCCGGGCCGAACACAATGCTAACACCTCGTGGACTCGCTTGAACGCCAGTGATCTCCGGGTCCGGATCGGCCCAAAGCAGGTCGAGCTCCACAGACGGATTTGGCGGGTCGATGAATGGGCGACGCAACTCGCGAAGTTGTTGCACACTTCTCATCTGGGGGGAAATGCCCCCATGCATGCCTGAACAATGAATGGGATGAGAAAAAGTAAACTAGATAAATCCCTTTCAAGAATTGTTCTCACAAAGAATGCGGTCTCCGACCATTCCAGCATAAGGAAGCCATGCAAATGTGTTGTTGAAGTGGTCCCAGAGGATTTGAACATTTTGTTGTCCATAACGTCGCTCAATCTCGTCGTAGAATCCATAGCTAAATGGAATAAAATTCACATTTATGGCTTGACACAAATTTGTACAAAAAGGACCACTCAACTTACACTCGGTTGATGTTGCCGCATTCGTGGTTGCCGCGCAGTAAGAAGAATGTGTCCGGATAACGCGACTTCAAAAAAGGGGAGGATTATTTCACTTTCTCTGCCACAAAGATGCCTTCTCAACCTTATATGCCAAGAGGAGCACTGCGGTTTCGATGCTTTGCCTGCCTCTGTCGACGATGTCTCCGAGGAATAAGTAGTGCTTATTCGGTGGGTAGCCAATCGTAGCGAAGATTTTTTTCAGGTCCGTGAATTGACCATGGATGTCGCCGCACACAGCGATTGGTGGCATTGTTTCGACGAGTACGGGCTGGCGCCTCAGAACGATGGTCACGGTTTGGCACAGCTGAATCAGATCCTCCACACTGAACTGAAACAAACAGAATGAAAAGCAAATGCTGTTATAAGAAGATCGCTTTTCTCTAAATTCAAACTTACGTTCTTTTCGAATTCCGCGGCTGTCAAGTTAAGGGTCTTGAGGATGATGGTATCCAGTCGCGCATTGCTCAGAGAAGAGCCCATGACGGGTGGTGATCCAGTGCCGCGTTGTGACCCAGTGGCGTGTTGTGATCCGGTGGAGCGCTGTGATCCAGTATTGTCCTGACGTGGTGATTCAGTAGCGCGTTGTGATCCGCTGGAGCGCTGTGATCCAGTAGAACTTTGAGATCCAGTGTTGTCCTGACGTGATGATCCAGGTTGTGATTCAGAGGAGCGCTGTGATCCAGAGGAGCGTTGTGATCCAGAGGAGCGTTGTGATCCAGTAGAGCGTTGTGATCCAGTAGAGCGTTGTGATCCAGTAGAGCGTTGTGATCCAGTAGAGCGTTGTGACCCAGTTGAACGTTTTGATCCATTTTTGCCTTGTGATGCGTCCGCCATTGGTTAGTGTGCCGGCGCCGTCTGTGGTCGGTTGAAGAATATTACACTCGCGCGCTCCTTGTTGATGTGATTGATGTTGGCGTTGGAATTGTAAGAAAATAATATTGCAGCGAGTGGAGCCATTGTCTAAAATGTTTCACTTATATAAGCTTTTTCTTCATGCCAAAAAGAGGATTATCACGAGAGTTGTACATATAAAAGGGTTGAAATATTATTGCCAACTTTATTCACCAACAAATTACACAACACCGGCGGCGCATGGCGGAGAAAGCGGCGAAGGCTAAGGCGGCACTCGTGTCGCTTGCTCCCGGTACAATTGTGTCAAATTGCTGGACAATCATAAAGAAGCTGGGCGCTGGATCGTTCGGAGCTGTGTACTTGTGCAAGGACGCCAACAAAGTGCAGGCAGCACTGAAGACTGAATCGACCGATGCTAAAAAGCCATTCCTCACAATGGAAGTAATGCTTTTTGACGGATGAGACTAAATTCGGAACCTGTGCAGGATTTTGCATGATCCTGTCCGCAATCCTGCACCTTTTGGCAAAATAGGATTTGCAGGATTATGTACATAATTTCAGTATTAATCAGGCGGATCCTGTCCTGCAAAAATTTCTTTTAAATCCTGCAACAGGACCCAAAATTTGAAAAATCTGCTTTTTAGACGAGACTTTTTTAAAGGAAGGCAGCCAACAATCCCTCCTTTTAAGACACGCGTAATTCGAGCTCTGGACAATCTTCAAAGAGGCGATGGACGACACTTCTGTCGCTGTTTGGACCTTGGAAGTGATGAACAAAAGGACGAGACAACTGGTGAAATGATCAAATTCAATTACATCGCGTGAGTTCAATTGTGTCGAATTTGAATTGTCAATTTTAGCTGTCTTTTAGCATGTCGTTGGTTGGACGCAGTTTGAATGGCCTTATTCGTGAAGTCGGCGGTCACTTTAGTCCCGGGACCGCCATCGGAGTATCGCTTCAGTTGCTCCATGCGATTCGGGGCCTGCACAGCGTTGGCTTCATTCACAGGGACATCAAACCGGGAAATGCAACCATTGGACGACCCGAAGCAAAAGAGCTGCAACTGCTCTATTTGATCGATTTTGGACTTGCGCGCCAATATCGAAAGGAGGATGTGAGCAGCTAAATCTTATCGTCACGGTACTTTTCTCTAGTTTAGATACCTAAAATTTTTGATTTTGGAAATTTCGTGATAAACGACCCTAAAACCCCATTGAAAATGTTTTGCATTACTATTATAATTTGAAAAATGTATGTAAACCAGAGAAGTACCACCATCACATTTGTGAGTACCTATGTTATTTTTTGTTTTCAGGGCAGACATCGACGGCCGAGAGCAGCGACAAAGTTCCGAGGCACGCCGAAATACGCGCCGATTTCTGCACACACAAAACTTGAATACAACCGAAAGGGCGACATCGAATCTTGGCTGTACGTCATGATTGAACTGTACAAAGGCTCTCTCCCGTGGAAAAAAGCAGGGAAGAAGAAGCAGGTGAGTAGATGCATTCGCTATTCCATATAAGCTCACTGTTTTAGATTGGAGCGGCTAAATGTCTTCGACTAAGTGATCAGCCTGAAGTTCGACAAAAAGCAATCGATGATTTGCTTGCAGAATGTCCATCGGAGTTTGGTCAAATTCTAACACATATCGTGAGCTCGTCAAGCTTGTTTTATCAATTAATGCTACTTATTGGATCCTCTCTCCCCTTTAGGATAGCTTGCAATTTCCCGATCGTCCCGATTATGAATTGATTGAAAAAATATTGCGCGACTACCTCAACAGCAACAAAATTAAGGAGCATCCATATGACTGGGAGAAGGAACGGCCTAACAATTCATAACGGACGGACACCAGCAGAGTGAAGATGAACGAAGATAAATGCATAATAAATAATACTTATGTTTGTACACATTTCCTTCCCAATGTTGTGATCAGTGCTTATTGTGCATACATTTTTTTGACCATTAACAAAAGCAATATGCGATGGCGGAAGTGTTTAAAGCACACAAGAACTCAGCTGGGGAATAGAGCAGGTCGTCGCTTCTGGGAAAAGGGGGGGGGGAAGAGTAAAGGGAAAGGAGGACGAGACATTCCCTCGGGGGCTATGAATGGGCGGGCGGACACGGGGAGGCGGACGCGGTAGGGGGTGGGGGGGCGGGGGGGGAGAAAATGCCTCCGCCCCTTTCTTCCCTTTCCTTCCTCGGCATTTTCTGCTTTCAAATTTTGCCTCCTTTCTCCAAAACATTTAAATGAAAAGGGCACTCACGGCGTCCGTTACATTAGTTTCGTCATTTTTTTTTTAATTTTATCCAATTTTCAGCTTTCGCTTTTTCGCCTCCCCCCATTTTTTGCTTTCCGCCAATTCGTTCGTCGTCAATTGTCCGTCCGTCCGTCGTCAATTGTCCGTCCGTCCGTCGTCAATTGTCCGTCCGTCCGTCGTCAATTGTCCGTCCGTCCGTCGTCAATTGTCTGTCCGTCCGTCGTCAATTGTCTGTCCGTCCGTCGTCAATTGTCCGTCCGTCCGTCGTCAATTGTCTGTCCGTCCGTCGTCAATTGTCTGTCCATCTGTCTCCATGTTGCCCCCTTCGCCATCCGCCCAAAGTCCGTGCCCGTCGCCGTGTTTTGGTACTGCTCAAATGCCGTCGTCTGCTCTGACAGCGGCACCCAACCAACCGCTGCTGATCAGCAGCACTCAGCTGATCGAAATCCGATGTTTTTGCCATTTCAATTTGATTGGCGCTCATTTTTCGATCAGTCACGATGACGACAAGTGAGTTCCATTTGAATTTGGATTAGGCTGTTTTTGGTCATTCCCCTAGCGATCAATTGTTTATTTTATATCATTTACAATTTATTCTTCGTCCCCATTTTTGCACTGAGCATTTTGCCACCCCTTTAAATTTTTTTAAATTTGTCCTAAGGGCGCTTTATAACGAATTTGATCTATTAAGGAGTTGTGGTGGCAAAAGCCATAAGAAATACCATAAAATTCAAATATTTTTTCCTATTTTCTGTCCAATTTTTTTTTATTTCAATTTACTTTAACTTAAATGTTTGTCCCCCATTTTTCTCGTGGCATTCTTTCCCTTCCTCCCCCTCCCCTCATCGTCCGGTGCTTTTCTACAAACAATGAATGACCTCGAAAACCGCACTTATGTACACCTACTCACTCATTTCCTTGGCACTTTGAACACAGCACAAATGCCTTTTTTTTTCGTTTGCTTCTCTCGCAAATGACCTTTTATTCTTTCCATTCCAAGTAAATGAAATTGAGAAGCATGGGAATGGCATGGCCCGGGGAAAATTAAAAATGGGCGCCGGCGGCGAGGGGAAAAGGGATTAAATAAATTATTCATGGGAAAATTAGAGAATGTCATTTTGCCCTGGGGCATTAACTGGCGCGAAGTCAAAAAAGAAAATGCCAACCATTAGCCGGAGTTAATCTCAATTAAACTTTAATTTTTATGCCAATGGAATAAATGGGTGAAAGAAAAAGAGGGACAAAAAAACGCGTGACGGCGGCGGATATTCGCGCCGCGGGGCAAATTGGCCAATGAATTGACATTTGTCGACCAAAGTACACACTTTCCAAGAACATTCAATTCACTCATCATCAAATGCTGTCAAATGAATGAGTGCCCGTCTCAGTGCAAAATTATGAGAAAATTATGCGCCGAGGAGAATAATACAATAATGGGACATAGAGAAAAGAAAAGACAATTTAATTGACAAAAAAAAGTGACGAATAATGAATATGAATAAATACAATTACATAAATTATATTAAGTGAAAAGGTAAAGAAGGAAATCCAACCAAAAAAAAACTGTGAAATAAATCCTCAATAATCACTTAATTATCCGGGGATTAATACTTTCTTTGCCAATTTTCTATGATTTTTTGGAGCATTTTTTATTTTAATTCCCTTTCCCTCCAGCGATTTCTTTGTCGAGTTGCTTTCCTCCGGCAATGCGTCGTCGTCGCCCATTTTTGCCCTCCTTTTCCGCTTCGTGGACTGCCACCAAACGGACGATGGGCGTCTGCTTCAAATTTTCTCCTCGTCTTACGGCCGCTGGCGTCGCAGCGGCAGAGTGCGCCAATGTCCAGCGGATCCGCTTCAACTGCACGTTCATGTCCATCAACAGCATTATGCTGTGCTAATGAACAACACAGAGGTGGAAAAGATGGCACATGTGAAGCCGTTCAGCCAACTGTTGCTGTGGACAGCGGAGGAAAAGCATTGGGACGAGGAGGAGGAGAAGCATTGGGACGAGAAGCCGGAAGATGAGGAGAAGTCGGAGGATGTCGATGGACAATGAAGTCAAGCTGTACAGCGCAGCTGCAGCAGCAGCTCCATGCTGTTCCCATTGGTGCGAATAAGCAGCATCCGCAGGAGGTGCTTAAAGACTGAGTCGATCTTTGAAATTAGTCATTACAATTCCGTCAAATTTCCGTTTTTTATCGATGGGCTTAATTCTTACATTTACTCTCTTTTAAACTAACATTTACTTACACAATTAAACGATGCTTTTTGTTTTTGGTTTTTTATTTCCCCCGTCCTGCACTTTATTATTATTATTATTATTATTATGTACACATCGAAATGACTTCTTCTGTGTGTATTTGTTGTGCCCAAAATGCCAATTTCGCATCATTCATTTTAAATGGTTTCTTTTTTATTTGCCAATTTTCCAATGAATTGGCCGCCATGTTTTTATTGCACAGTAATTACATAATTAATCAATCATTCATTCATTCATTCACACATTACATACTTTTGTGTACATATTTAATCTGTGTGAGCAAATTAAATGACATTTTTCACCACCAAACAATAAAGTTTATGGTGTCCTTTCTTCTGTCATTTTTGCCCTAATAAGAAGAAGCATATTTAAATTTATCATTTTGTTTTTAAATCACAAAAATATGTTTTTAGAGTCTGAAAATCATTTCAAATATTCACAATTAAAAATTGCGTTTTTTATTTCTTTAAAATACAAAAAAGGGATGGATAAAGAAAGATAAAAAAGATAAATGAATATCAATCACAGCAGCAGAAGATAAAGAATAATGTGATAAATAAATGTATTATTCAGAAAATATGTGCAAATTGAAGCTAATAAATGAGTAGAGTTATTCACAGCTAAAAAAGGCAAAGAATTGGCCAAAATTCTAATCACAAAAATTAATTAAGAATTGATGGAAATCGTTCAGAAAATTGGAATTTATTCGCTTGTCAAACGGCAAATTGACTGAAATGGAAGTGATCAATCACTGATCAGTCAGTCAAGTCAATGGTTGTTCATCAATCGGCATGATTCATTGGTTGTATGGTGGCAAGAACTTGTACACCTACGGAAGTATAAACATTGACTGAGTGCCTAACATTTTCCATCCCCGCTGGGAATGATCAAATTCGGAAAAAACTGGGCCATTTCATTAAATTGGAGGCTTTAAATGGATGGATTTTTATGTAAGCCAATTTCCCCTGACCAACCAATCGCTGCTTCTTCTCCGGCTTTTGAATGATGCCCTTTTTGTAGTATTGACGAAGTGATCGGGACAACTGATGAATGGCAATGATCAAACAATGAAATGCTCCAATCAATCGGCACTCACTTTGTCGTAATTCATCGCCGTCCGATTTTTGCGCAGTCCCCAAAACCGTGCCAAATGATGGGACGACTCAATTTTGAAAGTCCCTTTTAAGGAATGGTCAAATTTAAAATTAAAATATCGACCAACAAATTATGTCATTCACCTTCTTTCCTGTCCACCCAACGAACACAGCCGCCGTAGTCTCGGGGCTGGTCAAGCAGTTCGCGGATAAAGTGCCACAAATGAATTGTGCCGCCATTGCCGTGGCTGCACACCACGCGCTGCTGCACTTGCTGAGTTTGTTGGTGCAACTGCTGTTGGAGTGGGTGAACACGTCGCATGTGCTGCTGCTGTTGCTGGTGACTGTTGCTGTGTTGCTGAAATGAGTTTGGGATGGATTGACTTTTTGTTGTCAAATTGGGACAATCCCCCAAAATTATCGTTTGTCGCTTCATGAGCAAAAGAGAAACAATTAAATTGCACACATTTTATCAGTGAACTGTCATATCCAATCCTACAATATTTTGCCGTTTTTTTACACAAAGTGCCGATCATTGTTTAGGCATAATAGACTAGAAGACAATATATCCATCCCATTTTCGCTATATTCATTTGTCTCACAAATTGTTGTTGCTGATTGTTTTGGTGGAAGGAATGTGCCATTGGCGGCGGCGGCTGTTGGTCAGCAAAATGGCAGAAAGGGACAACGACTTGCGCTTGTTGTTGGTTGTGTTGCAGCTGATTGTTGGAGGAGTTGGGCAGAAAGTTTTGCGGGCATGACGAAAAGAAGGCATTATTATTTTGATGATTTTGGTGGAAGTGATGAGAGAGCCGATGATGGGACACATCGGCGGAGGAAGAAGAGGAAGCGGAAGAGGATGAAGCGGATGAAGAGCACAAATAGTCGTCGTCTGCCACTGAATTTGGATGACACTTTTTGACAAAAATTGCCTAATTTGTTTTCTTATTTATGTAACAATTTTAAATAAATTTAAAAACCTTAAACCCTTTCATTTGGCTTACCAGACGATGAATCATCCGGCGGAGAAGACAAAGACGAGGAGGCACAAAAGGACACCAAATCGGCAGAACGAAGCTGGGCATGTTGCCGAAAAAGCTGCTGCTGTTGTTGGTGAGCCTTGTTGATGGCATTGGCATGGCCACGGGGCTCAAAAAGTGCCGAATTTGCTGAAGGGGAAAATGGGGGAGGAATGTGGCAAAAGTTTAAGCCGAACAATTGCAAATTAAAATAAATGAATTTCTATTTAAATATTTATTAGCTTAAAAAGTACCATTGGAATTGTAAAAGTGATGCTGTTTTTGATACTGAGTGACATGGAATTGGTTCTGATGGGCGGAGGAAGAAGAAGCGACGGGGGAACAGCAGGCGGAAGAAGGGCACAAAAAGTCGGCACAATTGCCACTCGTCGAAGACAGCTAACAAAAATGTTTTGGCACTTTATTCCGTTCCGTCCAAAAGCAACTGACCCAATTTGCGTTGGCATTGTTTTCCTCGATGGCATTGTGCCGGGGATTAGTGCCGGCACCAATCGGTTGGCCGCAAGATTCGAAAGCTGTCAAAAGTGAATGAATGAATGGCAAATGCTAACATTGGCCCCTCTTCTCTCACCGGTCTTCCAAAGTTGGAGTTGCGCGTGCAAAGTGTCCCCGCCGTCGGGAAAACGGTCCTGGAACTCTTCCACGCTCAGTGCCAACAGTCGCCGGCCATCCATGGCAAACGCGCCCTCCTCGGGAATGTTCAATTGGAATTGGGCACACATTTCGGCCACCCATCGACGACAATCGTCGCTACTCCATGCAGCCAAATCTGTAACCAGAAAGGGGTAATCATTTTGTTTGCCGAAATAGATTCCATCCTGACTGATTTGATCGATTGATCACCTGTGGACAGGCCAAGCTTGGCGCACGTTCCGCTGATATCGGCGATCAGATGACGCAAAATCAGCTCCCTATAAATGTCCGTCTGATCAGGCGTGATCTGTTGGGACTGCTCCGTGCCGATGGCTGCCGTTTCGATTACGCCGTTCTCCGTTCCGATCACTTCGTCTTTTACGTGCGTCCCTTTTTCCCCAGCTGCGCCTTTCTTCTCATCCGCCCACTCTTCCTGCTTCATCTTTGCATTGATGTCCATCTGTTGTTGATCAGTCACCAATAATTGCCTATCTTCGAATTTGGCACATTCATTTTGTTGGCACTCCAAAGGCTCGTCACAAATCATTGCTTCAAATGGAATTGGAGTGCCCATAAATATTGGCTTTGTTGTAGAAGCAATTTGTGTCAGAAAGTCGTGAAATTGGACAAAATCTGTGCAATGGCATGGTCAGCCAATGATGAATTTCGAAGAGGAGGAGGAGAAGCATTGACCAAAACAACAAAAAGAGGAAAAGCATTGACCAAAACAACAAATGGAGGAAAAGCATTGACAAAAATTGGGCGGCGCTGGGGGCAAAAGCCAAACGAAACATGCACAGCTTCAGCAGCAGCGAAAGAGCCTAATTGGGAGCTGCTGCTGCAGGACAATGATGCCCAAAGCGCTTTCTCTGCTTTGGGTGGACAACGCCTGCAGCAACAACAGCAGCTGCCGATGGAATGGACGACGTCGCCGACGGCGAAGGACTGAAGAACCTCTCAGCCCCGCCGAAAGACCTCCCCTCTCCCCCCTCTCACTGCTTCTTCTCTCCCTGCCCCCTCTTGACGTGGATCAGCAGCCGCGCACCTTCAACCCCCCATTACCCCCACCGCCCCCCTCACTTTCGCTTTCTTTCGCTATGCCCTCGGGCGCTTTCACACTCAATGCATTCTGCTTTCTTAGCATTCTCCTCAATTGCCCAACTATTTCGCATTCTCTTTCACTTTTTATGCCACCGCTGCGCAAAATGGAACGACCGATTGAGAATGGAGGGGGGGGGGGGGGAGGGAGGAGTGCTTCTTTCTTTTCATCGTGTTGCTGAGTGGACACCCTACGGGGGAATGGGGGAGTTAAAGGGCGCGGGGGGAGGGGAGAGTACCCTTCAGCCCCACACTGCTTCTTCCCCTCCAATCGAACGAATGAACGAACGAACGAAACGAAACGAAGAAACGAGATCGGCCTCCTCCCCCTCCCTCCATCCCCTCCCCCCCTCCCCCCTCCTTCCATTCCCTCCCCCCTCCCCCTCCTTCCATTCCCTCCCCCCTCCCCCTCCCTCCATCCCCCCCTCCCCCCTCCTTCCATTCCCTCCCCCCTCCCCCTCCCTCCATTTTCCCTCATCCCCTCTTCCTCGTCCCCCTCTCCATCGGCGCTTTCATCCCAGAAAAGAGCTGCTTTCCCTTTTGCGCGACTATGATGGCGGCACCGCGCAACCGACGACGACGAATGACGACGGCAATGGCGAGGATGAGGGACGGACTGGGGCGCGAGGGTTAACGACGGCAACGGACGGACGGACGAACGATGGACGGGGAGGGTCGAAAGTGAAAGTGGGCGGCGAGGGGAGGGGGGAGGGGGGGGGGCGACGCCGGGGGGATTGGATTAGATGGGATTGGAAGATGTTGGGATGTGATTCGATTTGGAAAATTTCATTTTTGGAGCTTTTTGCGGATCAGAGAGAAAAGGCGGACGAACTGCGAATTGTATGTTCAAGAAAAAAGGGAAGGAATAGCCTATTTAAATTTGTGAATGAATGTCAAAGAAAATGAGAGAGAGAGAGAGAGAGAGAGAAAAGAGAGACGGATGGGCGAAGAGAGCGTAGAGAAAAAGAGATACATATTTTTGATTTGATCGTTGTGCGCTGCAATTTGACTGATCGCTTAATCAGACGACAGTCCGTCCACTCATTCATTCGTCTGTTTGTCTGTCTGTCTTTGTCTCCCTTTTATCTCTCTCCCTTCCTTATTCGCTTTTCCACTAAAATTTATTTTT
Source organism: Heterodera carotae (assembly GCA_024500135.1). Lineage (NCBI taxonomy): Eukaryota > Metazoa > Nematoda > Chromadorea > Rhabditida > Heteroderidae > Heterodera > Heterodera carotae. The sequence goes on along the minus strand of JAKKIK010000801.1, from coordinate 9,777 downwards.
TGGGGTCAGTGTGAAGGCGAATGAAAGTGAATGAATGAATGAATGGGTCGGATCGGTGGCGGTCATTTTGCATGGAATTGAATCCGATCCGATCGGAATGCCGGATCCATTTGATCACGTAACGATGGAAAAAAAAGATGGCAAAATTTAGGACACACTCAAAATACCAAATTCCGCTAATTTGGCGTAACCTTTCTGAATTCTGATCAATGAAAAATAGAAAAAAAAGCCGCTCAATGCCAGCGAAAGCTTTCGAAGGCATCCCTTTTTTGGAAATGGCTATTCAAAAGAAAAAATTATTTATTTTTTTGGGAAATGAAAATGGCAAAAAGAAAACATTTTTTTAAATGCATTAAAAACAAAAACAAATTCCATCCCAAAAGTTTTAAAATTCCATTCGCCACAAAACCGCGTGGTGCCTCGTGCTTTTCCACTCTCCAAAATGCCTTTGGCGGCGCTGCTTTTTGTTGTCCTTTTGATCGCCAGGAAAGCACAATGTTTTGTTTTCAAATAAAGCGAATTGAAAAAGTTCAAATTCGAAAATAATTAGTTGGACAATTCGAATCGAATTTTTACACCCAAAATCGTGCAATCACAATGATCTGAATGATGAGCGTATAAGCACAGATATATGGGAAAACCCCGGGGGAGAGGGAAAATGCTTCAATTGTATTGGATGGTCAGTCAATCGAGCATTCTTTTCTTTTTACTTTTTTTGTTTGAGCGCTTTTACATTTGGCAAATACCAAACATCGATCGAATGGACAAATCGACGCTTTTGAACTGATCGCCGACGCATCTGCTGCTGATCAGCAGCAGTTCAGCTGCGGCTTTCCTATTTTTTCCCATTTCCGATTTTGGCACTTGGAGAAAATGTTTATGTGCACATGCGTCGGCTAATAATTGACTAACTGACTGGTTGTTCGTTGTCGCCATTCACCTCTCTCCCTCTCTCTCTCCCTCCTCTCTTTTCTCTCTCTCCCCTCGCTCTCTTCCCTCTCTCTCCCTCTCTCTCTCCCTCCTTCTCTTTTCTCTCTCTCCCCTCTCTATCTCTCTCCCCTCGCTCTCTTTCCTCTCTCTCCCTCCTCTCTTTTCTCTCTCTCCCCTCTCTCTCTCCCCTCTCTATCTCTCTCCCCTCTCTCTCTCCCTCCCCTCCTCTCTTTTCTCTCTCTCCCCTCTCTTTCTCTCTCTCTCCTCTCTCACGTCATCTCTCCTCCCCCTCCCGCCCGATTCTTTCACGACGCTCTCGCAATCGAATGAGCACAATCACAATTGCTGATTTGGTTGCTTTGTGATGCGAGAGCTTTCCAAACTTTGCTTTATCCCCTCCCTCCCTCCTTCCCCCTTCCATCCATCCATCCTTCTGTTATGCTAAATAACAAAACCAGCTCGGATTTGTTGGATGGATTTGAGTTGTGAATGGGCGAAGGGGGAAGAAAGAACGCATTGGGGGGACGGGGAGGGGGGATATTTGAATTGCTTATGATCGGATTGGGAAATGAAAGTGAAGGGCTTTAACATGCGAAGAGAGAATATCGGCGCGGTGACATCATCGTCCAATTAAGCACAAAACAAAAGCAAAGAAAGAGCATTTCATAGAACAAATAAACAAAAACGGATTAAACACTAATTTAATCATTCATTCATTCATAATATATAACAGGTGGTTGGTTGGTTGCATGTGTATTTCTTGTTCGATGCTTTCGAAGTGCCATTCGTCAAATTGGCACTTCGAATTGAAAATGATTAAAAAATTTTGCATTTATTATTAATTTTAAACCAATTCTCGACTTTTTCTATTGCTTTTAATTGTTGGATATTTCAAATGTACTCTAAAAAAAAGACAAATAAATAAATTCAAGGAAAAGTTACATTGGCAGCGTTTGCCAATATTTCAACTGAAAAAGTGAAGGGGACGGGCGACGTCCAATGTTTGTTTAGTGCATGGCAATTCCGCACCGAATGCGTGCTGAAGTGCTTTTTCTCTGAAATGATTTGAAGAGCAAACGCATGTCTGATCACTCACTCTTAAGTCCGATCACTCACTGATCAATCACTGATCAGTCACTTCTAAATCTGATCACTCACTGATCAATCTACTGATCAGTCACTTCTAAATCTGATCACTCACTGATCAATCACTGATCAGTCACTTCTAAATCTGATCACTCACTGATCAATCACTGATCAGTCACTTCTAAATCTGATCACTCACTGATCATTCTCTGATCACCTGTGTCAGAATTATGTGCAAAATGTGCATTCAACGGCATTGTTTGCTGCTGCTCCCTCTGCTGATCATCTCGGTGCCGTTGTTTTCAAATGGCGCCGACGCTTCAACTTTCTTCTTCCACAAAGTATGCCATTCGAATTCTCTCTTTTTTCTGAGGATGGCATTTCGTTGCCCTAATCACTCTCGAGTCTCGGTTATCTTTGACTCGGCTCTTCCCGCGGGGGACACTTTTAAATTGGCACTTTTTACTTTTTCTCCTATGACAATTTACCATTAAAATCTAAATTTTTTTAGAAGGATTCAGACGTTTTCTCGCGCGAACAAATCAAAGTGAACTGTTCGGAACCGATTTGTGTCGGGCATTTTCGGGACATTTATTGCCAAGGCGCGATAATGTGGGCCGCTTGGTATTTCGGGTTTCAGGGCGAATGCCCTGGGAATCGAATGCGATTTGATGCCGATGTCATTTTGCAAAACTTTGATAGGTGTCAAAGTCAAAAATTATTGAAAGATAATAATCAAAAAATTTAATCAAGCACTTTTGATGAGCATGGGAAGCTTCATCGAGACGATTTTCACAGTTTTTGTAATGATAATTTTGATGATCGACCGTATTTGGAGGAAGCAAAGCTCAAAGATTGGACGGATGAGCTGAAATTTCTTGAAAACATTACATGTTCAAAAATGAGGTCGAATCAGCGGAAGAGAAATGAGAACAGAGAATTCAGTCCCAACTAAAGTCAGTCAGTCTGTCTGTCTGAAATTCAGAATGTTCGCCAGCGAAATGCACAAAATATGGCCTCAGTTGGCACGCCGTTTTGTTGCCGACGTTTTTGAGCAGCCTGATCGGTCGGTCGGTCGGTCCGTTAGCATTTGCGCCCATTTTTCGACCATTTGGCTGCCTTTCTGACAGATATCCCTTCTCTTTTGACAGATATCCCTTCTTGGCGGTGCCGTACACTTTTGTCATCCCCGGCAATTTGGTCCAAATGTTTGTGACTTTTTTACACAAATTATAATTAAGTGCGCTTTTGACTGCATTTTGATCAAAGGTATTATTATTGGGACACTTTTTGGATCGTCAAAGGGCTGCTTCTGTCCGGACTGAAGGAGACGGCGCGCGGCGTGCTGCTGAACATGGCACATGTGCTGCAAGTGCGCGGGCACATTCCCAACTCGGGCAATATTCAGTGGGCTTTCTATTCTTTCTTTTCTCTGCTCCCCCTCCCCCTCGCTGTTCTTCTCCCCCTTTTCTCCCTCTCCCCCGTTCTTTCGTCCGCTCTCCCTCTCTCTCGCCCCTTTCCCTTCCTATCCCTCCCCCTGCCCCTCCCTCCTATCCTCCCCTCTTCCTCCGCTTCTTCTATCCCTCCCCTTTCCCCTCCCTCTATCCCTCCCTCTTCCTTCTCTCCCTCCCCTTTCCCTTCGTCTATCCCTCCCCTCTTCCTCCGCTTCGTCTATCCCTCCCCTTTCCCCTCCCTCTATCCCTCCCTCTTCCTTCTCTCCCGCTATCCCTCCCCTTTCCCTTCCTATCCCTCCCCTTTCCCCTCCCTCTATCCCTCCCCTTTTCCTCCCTATCCCTCCCCTCTCCTCCTCTCCCTCTATCCCTCCCCTCTTCCTCCTCTCCCTCTATCCCTCCCCTCTTCCTCCTCTCTCTCTTCCCCATGTTTCCTAATTCGACTCGCACCTTCACGACAAAGGTCCAGTCGCCGTTCACAGCCTCCGCTGTTTGTCCAAATGGTCAGCGACTATGTCGACGCTTCGGGCGACAAACAATTTTTGGTTGAAATTATGCCCGCATTGGAGAGGGAGCTGAATTGGTGGCGCAAAAACAGAACCGTTGTTGTTCACCTGGAAAGCAAGAACGAGCAGTACACGGCCTACCAGTACAGAGTGAGCCAAAAGGGACTGATGAATGTAAAATATATGTTATACGTAAAGCCATCAGAAAAGGGATTTATCAATGCTTTTTAATTACCTAAATTGAAATTAATTGTATAATCATTGGACACTTTTCCCTGCAGACAATGGCGAATTGTCCACGCCCGGAGAGTCTGATGTTGGATTATTATTTCGCCATGGAGTCCACCAGGGACGACTTCGAGTTCATTTGGTCATCTACAAACAGGTCAGAGGTGTCACTGCCGCACTTTGTGCCGCCTCATTATGTCCCACTTTCTCCCCTTTTCTTCCAAAGTGCCTGCGAATCCGGCATGGATTTTTCGGTATGTCCAAAATAAATTAAAAAGTGCCAATTTTACGAATTGCCAAAAGACGCGTTGGTTTGCCATCGATAATGAAGACGAGGAAATGGCATGTGAGCTCATTTTGGTGCTGGCTATATTTTGCTATTGTACTATTAATTTGCATTCGTTCGCCAAAGTTACGCGCAAAGGCATTCGAACCAACGAAATTGTGCCCGTGGATTTGAACGTTTTGATGGCACTCAATTACCGAATCATGGCCCGCTTCTTCGGGGACCATTTGAAAAACCCGCGGTCTACGGCAAAAAAATAAATAAAATTTGATTTTTGCGCATCACTTTACAGAAAGGCCAAATTTTACGACACTTTGGCCGATTCGGTGTCCGAGGCAATTGAGGCGCTGTTTCGTGACGGCCCCCGCGGCGTTTGGTTCGACTTTGACATGTCGGAACGGAAACTCAGACGACGCTTCTTTCCCGTCAACATTTTCCCATTGCTTCTCATCGAATGGTCCCGGGGGGACAAAGTGAGCGACTGCGAGACGGCCATTCAGTACCTGAATGAGAGCGGGGCATTGCAGTTTAAGGGTACTCAAACGGCGGGGGCGGAAATGATCGCTCCCAATTTCTCTTTTCCAAAGGCGGCCTTCCGACGAGCATGGGACGAGGAAGAAGTGTTGAGAAATGGTTGGTCGTAAAACATTGTAATTTTAGGACGGCACCTTTTGCTTTTTCATTTACATTTTTAAGGGACTTTCCCAATGAAGAGCCGGTAAGTGACCGATCGATCGTCAATTATTGCCAATCAATAATCGATCGATCAATGCCGATCAATAAATCTTCAGTTTTAAAAAGCAATAATCCCGAAATGTCTTTTTGTAGCGTTTGGCCCATCTGACTGTGCTTAGCCTAATGAAATGTGCTCAATTCAGCGATGAAGCACAACCGATGGCTAAACGGATAGCCGATGGATTGCTTATGACAGCATTCAACGGACTGTTCAATCCCCGCAGGGGAATGGTAAAAGATTTGGGGACATAATTCTAAAAGCCCTCAGTTTTTCTTAAGCTGGCACAATTGTGGGAGAAATACGATGTACGATTTGATGATGGCCGATCGGGATTTGAGGGCAATTATATCCCTCAGACGGGATTTGGGGCAACCAACGGCGCATTGATGGATTTAATTCGCATATTTTACTCGAAACAATAAATAAATAACACAAAAAATAGTTGAATAGAATTTTGATCGAATTTGACGAGAAAATGATCAATTATAAGTTTCACGGTTTGTAAATGATCTCGTCGATGGGCAGCACTGAAAAAGAGGGGAATAAAGCAAGGAATAGATAAATGAAAGAAGAAATAACCTTCAAAGAAGAAGATGCGCGAAGTGCCCTGCTGCTGTTGCTGCTTTTCATGTCCATTGGTCAGCAGAGGAGGGGAAGAAGCAAACGGAGGAGAAGCGAAATAGTGGGGCGGATGGGAAGGGAAAGGAAGAAGCGGGGGAAGAAGAAGCGGAGGGGAAGAGACGGGAGGGGATGAGTCGGAAAGGGAAGAGGAAGCAAAAGATGAGAGGGGAGGAGAAATGGTGGAAGAAGAGTGAGGGCGAAGAGGGGACACAGGCGGAGGAAGGGATGATGGGGGAGACGAAAAAGGGAGAGAATGAACAGCAGCAGATGGGGAAGATGGACGGGGGACGGGGAAGGAAGAAGCTGGACCAAACTGGGACTGAAATGGCAGTTGAGACGACTGAACTGGAAAAGCAGCCGTTGGAGGGGCAACATGTGGAAGACGTTCGGCCCCATTTTCGGATTTGTTGCGGCGTTTGTGGAGCTGTTCGAGCATGGACGAAAAGTGGAAAGGCACTGAGTGAGCAGCCAGCAGCTGAATGATGCGGCTTCTTCTGCTGCTGGAGGAGGCGTTTGTGCGCAGCGAATTAGCAAATGGAAAAGCGGTAAAATTGGAAGCAAGAAACGGAGGAGAAGCGGAAGTGGCAGAGGAATGGAGAAGCGGAGGAGGAGAAGGAGGCGTAATGCTGGCCCATTTTGGAAGAGGAGGCGTTGAGGAAGAAGAGGACGAGGAAGGAAGAGCAATTAAAGAGGAAACAATTGAGGGGGAAGTACGCGTAGGAAGAGGGGACGAGGAAGAAGAGGAGGAATAGAGCAAGTTGGAATATCCAACAGTTATGGCGGAAGAAGAAGCAAGTGATGACGGGGATGGAGCTGCTGCTGGTGTTGATGAAGCTGGCATTGTCGGCTTTATCTCTTTTTCGGCATTCTTTCCGCTGTTTTTGGACGATACCATATCCGGCTTTAACTCTTTTTCGGCATACGATGCCATCGTCGGCTTCAATTCTTTTTCGACATTGTTGCTTCTGCTGTTGTTGGCTTTGGTTGTGCCATTGCTGTTGCCGTTGTCGCCCCTTTTCTTACTTGCCGAGAAGTTCAGCTTCAACTCGCTCACTCTCGCCACTGTTTTCTTTCGTTTCTGTTAAAAAAGCAAGTTTAGCCAATACCATTTAACATTTTAGAGATATTACTTTTGTTGTGACAAAAATTGTTGCCTGAGTCGCAGACATTGCCAAAGGCACTGAAATTTATGAATTTATGCCCAAAAGTGGTCATTGGACGTGAAAGCCAAATGAAACCAATTTGCCAAATCGAATTACCTAACCTATCGCCTCCAATTATTTACCTGTGCCATCACTTTGGTTTTTCGCCATTTTTATCTGATCAGTCATTGTCGCCTCATTCTTCACATTTTGCTCACAAATCAACGGGAATTGCGCATGGAATATTTTTCGTTGCATTTTTGTGTAAAAAGCGGCCGCTTCCCTGCCACAATGTGCTCTTAGCTGTTCAATCAGACACAAATTCTGTTCGCTGAGCCAGGCACGGACCAAACAGCCAAATTTGGCACTTTCGCTGACGCCCGCCAAACACCGTTCCCTTTAGAGAATGAATATACAATCAGTGATCACTGATCAGTAGTAGGCAATGGATGTTCGAAAAACAATTCAACAAATCCATTAATTCATTCATTCATTAATTGTACCCCGTTAAGCCTCAGTTGATCCTTTTCTCCGCCAGCAGCCGGGAAAATAGTCGCGCGGTCCCACCCCGTCGGACCCCTCTACCCTACCCCCCCCCCCTCGTTTGAGTAATCTCCTCTGCCCCCCATTATCCCTCCCACTTTATTCATTGCTGCTCTCCCTCGCCCTCCCGCCCTTCCCCTCCCCCACGGCTACAACCCATCTCTTCTCTCCCCCGCCAGCATATCAAATGATTCGCCTCACCTGCATCTGAACAGTACAATGGCCATTGAGGTCGAATTTCGGCCTTCCATTGCTGCTGCTGCTGCCGTTTCTGTTCCGCCAGCAGCACATTTTGTTGTTGTTGTTGTTCCATTGCTTCCAACTTGGCTTAGCACTCTTCCAATGCAAATTCGATGGGCCAACAGTTGACTCTGCTCAACAGCCGAGAATGGTGAACATAGAAATTGGTGAGCATTTTCCATTTGGCGAAGAATCTCCGCCTGCGAAGGAACTCCGCAACGATGGACCAATTTTCGGAAGCATGGCAAAGCATTGGCATAGGCTCTGTGAGAAAATTGTTTTTTTTTTGCCAAGTATTTTTAGTGGTCAAATTTCAAATTTAATTCGGACAGTAAAGTCAAAGTCAAATTACATTTAAAGTAATTAATTTAAAGCAACATTTACTGTATGAATAAATTTAGCCATTTCCAATCATTTCGAAAGAATTAGGAGAATTTAAGTAACAAATTACTGGCAGCTTTTCCGAAGTTGGTTGGGAGATTGGAGTTGGAGCAGTAGCAGAACCAAATTCTTCCCGGGTGAAATTCCCAACTGCTGAAGGGGTTCGGCACATTTGTGCAGCATTTCTGAGGGACATCCGTTTGAATTGGACAAATGCATCGATTGGGAGGAAGACAGAATGGTCAGCAAATAGATAAAATGAAGAAGAATGGACAAACGGTGGCAAAAACGGCCTCCGAATTGGGCATTTTGGGACAAATGGACCATAATTTGGGACGATTTATTGAGAGGAGAGGGACAAATGTTAGGGGAAAGATTGGATATTGTGAAGGGAATGGAAGCATTGGATGGAAGTGTACGAACAAAGACCGAGGGCAAACAAAGCTCGCACTTTTTGACCCGAATGATCAAAAGCTGATCAGTCGGTCGTCTCAGCTGGGGTGGGCGGGTGGGAAAGATGAGGCGACATGGAGGAACAGCAACGGGGAGGAGAGATCGTGGAACAGAAGAGGTCGGGGAAGAGAGGAAATCGGGGAAGAGAGGAATCGGGGAAGAGTGGTTGAGGAAGAACCGAGCAAGAGATGGGGGTCGGGGAAGAGAGGAATCGGGGAAAAGAAGTCGGGGAAGATAGGAATCGGGGAAGAGTGGCTGAGGAAGAATCGGGGAAGAGATGGGGTCGGGGAAGAGAGGAGATTGGGGAAGGGAAGTCGGGGAGGAGAGGAATCGGGGAAGCGAAGAGATCGGGGAATAGACCGGATTATTCAAGCTTTGTAAAAGGGATGCGCAAAATCGACATTATTATGCTTTTTGTATTGCTTTAATGTTGAAATTTATTGCATGTTTCCCCCCTTTTCATCACATTGTCTGCTGACTGTGCTTCTTCAAACCCCGAGTTCTCTTTTTTGTTTTTGAATGGAAATCATTATGCATTTTATTGGTGGATTGATTGTACACAAATTTATGTGATTAATCATCCAATTATTATCCTTTTTTATGTTTTTGATCGATTTTCGGGTGCATTGCTTCGAATTTGTGTGAATTTATTTGTGCGTATGCTGTGACGGTTGGGGATTACGCATTCAATGAATGTGGTAGCGGATGTGTTTAGGCAGCGGTAGATTAAACAATTATTATTTTTATTCCGCACTGTGTCACCCCTCCCCCCCCCCCCCCTAAAATCGTTAGATCGTTGCCTCACGCCCCCCCCCCCCCCCCCTCCAACAACAAAAAAATTAATTCATTCATTCATTCCATTCTTACCCTTCACTAATTTCTATTTCATGTTTATTTTGTTCCATACATATTTTATTAAAAGTTGGAGTTGTCTTCATTTCTTAAATTTCCATACAATGTCCAAGTAAAAATTATAGGAATTTCATCAAGCCTATACACAGCGTAGATTATTAGATTTGCTCATTTTTCCAATAAAACTTTAATTGTCATAAAAACTAGTTGCCTTTGAGGCTTTTTAAATGTGCTTTTTCTTTTGAAATTTTAACGTTACACAGGCGACGATTCCTTAAAATGTGCGGCATCTTTGCTTACTTGAATTACTTTTCACCGAAGA
>JAKKIK010000800.1:0-22993 GCA_024500135.1 Heterodera carotae | reverse complement strand
TATAGGAATTACGGTATCTTTAAAAATGCTCTCATCGAAAACTTTCTAATAAAACTATCATTGGTCAACAATAAGATTTTGGGGTCAAAAATAAAGTATTCTTGAAAAAGTTAAACAATATTTGTGATTTTTTTTTCTATCATTAAAATTATTTTGAGAAACTGGGGCTTAAAAAGCAAAAATTATTTTATGCGTGGGGAGGGTGCGGCGGTGCCGATAGGCGCCGCCGCCGGGGAAATTTTTGAGAATTTGTGGATTTCTTACGAGAAATTAGTCCATTTTCTCGCTTTTTCATGACTTTTTTCAATTAAAAGAATATTTTAGGCGGGCTGTTCGGCGGTGCCGATAGTGCCGCCGGGAAATTTTTTTTTGTCAAAATGAAGTGGTTTGTTAACAAATTTTTGCCAATTTTTTTTGTATTTCAAGTCTTATTTTTATTTTCTTTATTAGATTTAAAATTGGAAATTTTATTTTTTGTTAATTTAAATTTTCCAAAAAGAAAACAAGAGAAAATTAAATGCAGTCTAATAGACTCGAACCTACAATGTAACCAAGTGGACTAACCATTTGGCCATACTGACATCCCATTACGCATTATTTGAAACAAAATGTTAATATTGACTCATGCGAAAGAGTAAAAATGTATTGATTCATTATTTTTTTCTAACATTCTGCTCAAGAATTTCAAATCTTATATAAAAATTACACTCATATTTGAAATGGCGGATATGGCGGATAATCCGCGGGTATCCGCGGATTATCCGTATCCGTGCACACCCCTGGTTATTTAGGTATTACCCAATTAACAAAAATATTTTTAGGCTTTTGTGATCCGATTCAAAAACATGCGCCTCAAATATTGGATGGATTTTGCGAGTCCGTGCCCGGCAAACACAAAGTTGATCATTTTGACCCTGACACGCAGGGATGGCTTCGTGAAGCGGCATGGCATCCGTCAAACATGGATAAATGATTCGGTAAAAAGTGCATCCAGTTTGAATTTAGTTGGTTTTAAGATCCCTGGCGAAGTGATACGCTTTTTGGTTGCCGACAAATCGCAAAGTGAAGCCAATGGCACGCAACAAAAATTGGAGGAAGAACAGTCAAAATATGGCGATTTGGTTTTTATGAGCGGCTTCGAAGACAAATACAAGCACCTTCATCTCAAAGTATATGCCGGCTATCAATGGCAACAATCATTTTGTGCCAATGCCGAATGGGTACTGAAAGCGGACGACGACGCGGTTATCCATCTGCGCCGTTTGGCCTATTGGTGCGACATAAAGTTTCGCCCAATTGTCGCAGAATTTCGATTGGTCTATTTCGGGCATGTCTTATTTGACGCAAAGCCAATTCGTAATCCAAGAAGTAAGAGGTAAAAGTTCAAGTTATTGACCAGTCAAATACTGTTTTATCTTGTTTACATCAAAATTTACACTTTACTGCGTTTTTTTTTATATTTCACACAAACATTTAAGTGCCCGGTTTAAACTTTCTTCACTTGGTTTGAAGCTTCTAGGTTCCGTTTTATAATACCTTTTTTCCGTTTTTGCGATTTTAATGGCGTTTTGAAATTTCTTGCTTTTTTGGCGTTTTTTGTTGCCTTTTTTAGCAGCCCTATTAATTATCTATCAGACCCAAAAACACTGGGTTCCTGGCGCCGGGCCAAGGGCATAGACAAGGGAAATTTTCGGCACTTGGATATTTAGTCAAAAGTCCCTGTCCCTCGCTCTTTTTGTTCAGTTACATATCCAAGGATGGCTATCCAATGGATTTGTTTCCCACCTATGCAGCAGGCAGTGTTTATTTGACAACGCCTGCGACAATTCGTGCGATTTTGTCGCAGGCACGGGAAGTGGTCGCTATTTTTATGGAGGACGTGTTGTTCACCGGCATTGTGGCTGAATTGGCCAATGTGACATTGTCGGACCAAAAGAATCATTTCATATGGGATTTCTATGTAAATATATGTATAAATTTAATTAATTATTTTTTGTTTTTAGTACGACGATAAAAATGCCGAATGCATAGGCGGCACACCGACCGCATTTTCGTTGGATGGATTTCCAGGTCTTGTGCGGGAATATGAACATCATTATGGGCGACTAAAATCAGCAACCTGCCGGAAGAATTAGAGTGTACATATTTGTGCACAATAATATTTGTTTTATTTTTTTTTTTTTTTTAATAAATTTTATCATTATTGCATTTAAAATCTGCGGGTTAATTAAACAGACATTGATTTATAATTATTAGCATGAACACAGCAAAATTATTTTTTGTCATCATAGCAGCATGTGTTCTGTAAGCGATACCTTAAATATTTACATCATTTTGGCTATTTATAAAATGGTCGGCGGTGGAATTCCGCGATGGATTCCCGACCAAAAATCCCGATCCTAAAAATTTGGTGATTTAGTCATTTTGCATGGCAACGAAAACCATGCAAGCACATCAATTGTATCTCATAGTAGTGTAGTTCCGAAAATATGTACACATCCGGGATGGAACCGGATTCCGGACTTTTTTCGAAAAATGCCAAATATCAGAATTTGATAGTACCAACGGGGGAACTATTAGAGGTAATAAAGATTTTTTCTTCAAAAATATGTGAAAATGTATGCGATTTTTCACTGTAAATTGTCCAAAACTCTCATTTTTCAGTACATTTCAAAATTTAAAAATTTTAATGATTACATGTCAGGTTTTTTCACTTGCTCAATAAAATTGTTGAAAACCGAATAAAACTGTGATTTATTCATATGTTTTACAATTTTTTGTAAAATATTAAGCCGAACGTCTTTTCTCCGTATTGTAGCGTACCTTTAAAATTTTGGTTAAAACAAAATTTGCAGTTATTAAGTTTAATTCCTCGGTCCACCCACAAAAAAAAGAGTCAAAATTCGAAAATATACAAACAATGAGTAGAGGGGTTGAGGCCCGACACCGTTTTGCAAAAGCTTAAGGTTGCATTTCAAATAGTGTGGGGGTGTCTTTGAATGATGTTCTAAGATTTTCTGTGTGCTTTTGAAAAATTTAACTTAATTTTTTCTTTTTTTTTTACTTTTTATGAAATTTCATCCGTGCGAGCATGTTCAGCCCCGACATTTTTTAGAATTCCCCAGCTATCCTCTCCGGGGAACACAGGAGTGGTGCACAATTAGATTAGTCCCGGTTTAGAGTTTCGGAACCAGTTGAAAAATTGAGCAAAAATTTTGCCTAACATATAAGGATTTTTAACCGAATTTAGGGGAACTTTTGCCTTTAACTCTTTGGCCATTGCCAATAGTGGCAAAGATCCGTTTGTTCAAATGTTTAGTTTTTGATTACAATTCAAAAAATTGCCACCTTTTTGTTTAGAAGTTCGAAATAACAGAAAAATTCACATTTTTTAAAATTAAATTTTCAAAGTTTTTTTTACCCTCAGAAGCGAATGATCAAGTTTCTATAAAAGGTTTTTTTAAAACTTATCATTACAAAACACTGTAAACAAAATTTTATAAAAATAAAATCGGACAATTGCCTATAATAATTGATATTATTTGTGGTAACTAAATCTAGTGGATGAAAACAGCGAAAAGGTTTTTGGAAATTTAGGTATTCTAGGCATATTAATTTACATCGTCGATACTCCCTATTATCCAATTAACATTAAAAATTGGTACAAAAAAAGTTTGGCGGCGTTTTTTTTGTCGCAAATTTCAACCTTCTGGGGGGGTCTTCAAATGGAGGGGGGTCTTCTATTTTTCAATCTCTTCTAAGGGGGTCTTTAATTGGAAGGGGGTCTTCAAATGTTCCAATTGGTCAAGAAGGGATGGGTTCACCGGGTCGGATTCGGGGTAACTTGCGCAGAGCCTGGTGGAGGGCCCTGGCCACTTTCTCTGGATTCACATAATGTTGGGATAAGAGCAAAAGCGCCGCTTTGTAGGACTCATCCGAAATGGGGAGGGAATTGATCAAAGTCAGTGAGAGGCCGGCAAGACATTGTTTCAAATAAGTGAATTTGAGAGAGTTCGGAATGTTCATGTCATGAACACCGGCCTTAAAGGTATTCCAAAATGTCTTATAGGTTGTACAATCCCCGGAAAATGTAGGGAGGGTTGTTTTAGGCAGGTAGACCAAGGATTGGGAAGGGCCATTTTGGGGGAGTTTTGCCGTGGGAAGGGCGGCTTCCAATGCCCACTGTTGGTCGCGGAGGGTGCGCAAATATTTTCGGAGCTTGGTAATGGTTTGGGGATAGGGGATTTCTTGGACAAAATTGTCGTACAACGGGTTGTCGATCGTTCGTTCGGCTCCGGTCATGCTGGTTCTTAGGCTCATCCAGCGGTCTGCCCCCTCGTTTAATTCGGTTACAGTTTGAACATCAGAAACATGGTCATTGAGGGATAGGAGGAGAGAGCGAATAGATTGGGAATAAGTGTGTTCTGGTTGGTCACGTCGTGCAGGGGTAGGAAATTGCTTATTTTCGGTGAAGAGCTCCTGGGCTTCGTCGTGAGAAAATCGGATCTTTGAACGGAAGGGCATAGACATTGTGAGCGAAATTTACAGAAAAATGAGGCACAGTGGGAGAATTTTGGGTCAGGAACGATTCCCGGCCGTTGTGTCGAAGTTGGTACGGGTTTGCCCAACTCGAATTGAAACTCTTTTAATTCCCCGACCAATGAAATGCACAATCAACAATTCACTTTATTTCTTTCTTAAAGCACTGAAGGAAAAATGGGGTAGGAGAAAGAAAAGGGGAGAACGGAAGCAAAGCTTATATGGCCATCGTTAACTGATCGTGCGGGGAGGGGGAACGATGGGATGGACAGTTTAGCGTGGGAAAAAGAGGGAGGGGACGGAAGCGGGGCGGGGCTGGGAGAACAATTCGCAAACTGCGACACAGTTTCTCCAATTTCTTGATGGTTTCGTCGAACTTGAAGTCAGTGACGAGTGCTGGGAGGACTGAGCGGGAGTACTCTGAAAACGCAAGCTCATTCAGGTTGTTCATTAAGCATTTAACTTTCGTCTCATCCTTTGCGTTCGGTGCGGCGCAATCTAATGCGAACTTAAATCTCGCAATCCATTCCGAAACTCTGCCTCTGTCATCGCTCCCCCCGACAAAAGGTCCCCCCGACAAAAAGTCCCCCCGACAAAAGGTCCCCAGCCAAAACCCGACAAAAGGTCCCTCCAGCCAAAACACGACAAAAGGTCCCCAAAAAATGTTCCCCTTTAGAAATCGGTCGTATTGACTCAATTTTTTGCTCAGTTTCTGGTAGAGATTGCCAATCATTCACGTAATAACAACAATTTTATTCCGTTGAATTTGCCAATGAAAAGAACAAAAAAGCAGCAAAAAATATAAGATCGGTTGAAAATGGTACAAAAGTATTAATATTTTAAAATCGTCCTCGTCTTCTGTTTGTTGCCCGGCCTAACTTGTAGATCACCTCCGTCCGTTTCTTGCAGTCGTAATATTTTAAAATCGTCCTCGTCTTCTGTTTGTTTCCCGGCCTAACTTGTAGATCTCCTCCGTCCGTTTCTTGCAGTCGATGAAGTGTAATCGTAGTCAAGCAAAGAAACAATGAACGAGATGTTGGCCAGGCCATCAAATTGCTGAAAATGTGGCACAATGGATCAGGCATTACTATTGTAGTACAGGAACAAGAGTCCGGTCCATGCAGGATCAAATAGAAGGAATGAAAGTGCGTCCTTAAGATTGCCATTTTTCCATCTCCCCACGAAAAACCAAGTTCTGGTTACACATATATTAGAGCGAAAGACCGAAAATCAAAAGCTGTACCCATACTCTGGAGAAGCACCCGTACCGGATCCGATACGGGCCAATACGGCTACGGTTTTTCGAAAAATGGCAGTACCAGTACCACGGTCAAGTAAAGTATGATGCCGCCTCTGGTACGGGTCCTCTCTAATAAAAATAAGAGACCGAGATTTCCAAAAATCACAGGGCCCGGGCCCTATAAAACCCGGCACCGATCCCGGTCTCTAATAAAAATGTAAAAAATGTTACAATGCCTAAATCAAGCAACAAAACCTGTGTGTGCTTTGTGTAATTCTTTGCTCTAATGACGTCAGGTTCTTGATTTTCCTGGTCATTGTCGTTGAACAAATCATTCGTTTTTTTCTGCTCGGCCAAAACTTCCAGTGATGGTATAAAGCTGATGGACTCGGCTTCCAAATTTCTCTTTTCATCTTGGGCAGCTGGTGCCTAGACCTTTTCTGGAAGACGAACCTTTATAAGCTTGGAAAAATAGAAATGCATATGTAAAAAATGTAAGTTATTTGCAATCTACACACTACATAATATTTAAAACAAGAACAAGAATATGGGGGGACCTTTTGTCGGAGGGACCTTTTGTTGGGGGGACATTTTGTCGTGTTTTGGCTGGGGGGACCTTTGGTCGTGCTACGTAAAAAACAAAACAATAATAATTTGAACACAAAAAATAGCGCTAAAATGTAATTGTTGCGAATCAAATTTATCCTACGTAATTTTCAAACCGAAACCGGTCGGTTTGTACCCCAGGTTTTCGGTTAGGCCGGTTTTCTGACCCCCGGTTTTCTGTTTCGGTTTTTAGCCCCAAAAAACCCGGTTTTCGGTTTCGGTTCGGTTAACCGACCGTGGACGACCCTAGAAACAAGCATTGGCACTGCCAACGACGGTGTGTTTAAACTTTAAAGTGCACAAATTGTGCAAAAGGACGGAAGATAAATTGGCAAAAAATTTGGCTTAATAAAAAAGATGGAGGCCTAAAATGGAAACAAAACGAGACTGAAATGAAAGAAAGCCAATAAGACTAGGGTGCCGATAATACCGCAATTTGCATTAAGTTTTTCCGCATTTTGAGAAATTTGGTTAAAATTGAATATTTAAGTTTGGATTTTTTTACGAAATGTTGGCTTCAATCTTAATACCTGTCCCAGCATTCAGACTAATTATGTACTTATTAGTTTTAAAAGTAACCAAAATTTGATTCAGTGCAAAACGAAAATTCGTTTTGATGCCAAAATTTGCCGAAAAGTGTTCTTTTCAAAAAAGGTACGCTAGTTTGATTGAACTTACTCAGAGAGCTCTTTGTCCAATGGCAGATTTTTGTTTTTGCAGTGATTGAATTGCTTCGTTACGGCTGAAGCGCGACTCGGTCAATTTTTGTTTTTTCCCGGCAGCGACTGTTTATGCCATTTTGATTTGACCAATCACTGATAATCTTTAGGGAATACCTTGATTTGGTTATCTTATGCTCATTATTTTGGTAAAAATATAGTACTTTTACTTTAAAAATTCGATCAATTTTTTATACAATGAAAATTTTCCAGAAATGCCTATGTTTTGAAGTTTTTCGAGTATTTATAAAAAAAATGTTAAACTAATGAATAAAATCACATGTTATTCATAATTTAACAATTTTATTGAGCAAGTCAAAAATCTGACTGGGTACAAGGGATGGAACGGGATGCCGAAAATGAAAGTCCAGATTAACCGGAATCAGGAATTTCTTTAATTGATAATCTTTAAAATTTCATTTGCGCGAAACATACAAATTGCGACTTTTTGAGAAAATTTTGTGATTTATCCTATAATTTTTAATACAACTCCCCTCCATTTGAACCAGGGTTTCCATCTGAAAATTTTCGAAATCAGAACATCAAGGCCAAAAAATCAGATTTTGGGGTCCAAAATCAGAACATTGCTTAAAAATCAGAACATATGGAAACCCTGATTTGAACCTCTTTCCCTCGAGGGCGTCTTCGAAAACTGAACCAAAGGAGGTGCAATTAAATGTTGTGAATTTGGTGAATTTGCGAGAAATTTCTGACTTTTTTTGGGTCTGAAATTTTGGATTTTTTTTGCATCCGCTTACGTACTTTCCATGAACTGATAATATCCATTTATGTAAAATTGGAGGCAATTATTCTTGGTGCACTTTATTGTTTTCAATTTGGCATAATGAAATTCATAATCCTTCATAATTTGTAGTCCATAAATGGATATTGCAGTCGGTGTTCCGTTTACACACTCAACATTTCGCTCATCTAACTGCAAAAATAAAAAAATGATGTTACTCCGCTTTTATTGCCCCCCTGGAATCTTTAAGGAAAGCTTGAAGTCGTTAAATCTATTTCCATGGATTTTCGTGGTTTCTGATTATGAATCTGATGACACCCACTAAGCTCAAGTTCGAACCAGGCCCCGAAGTAGAACAAAACTTAAAAAAAGAATTGATTTTTTGACAAATCTTGACTTTTGGTTGTAATTCGAGTCCGGGATTCGAAACAATGTAAAACTAATGCCATATTCGTGTTCAGCACCCAAATTAAGATTTTTGATTTGAATCAGAGATCGGGACTTGAAATTAAGTGAAACAAATGTCATATTCGCGATCAACGCCCTAAATTACTGTATAAACGATCTTTTATTTAAAAAATTTCAGGGGAATGGTGGGGGAGTGATAAAAGCGGAAAGTACAAAAATAATTTGAATATTTAAATCTATTTTTTCGAAATGATTACACTCTTTAATTTGCTTACTCTTAAATTCTCTTTGAAGTGGTTTTTGTTGTCCGACAGTGTCACATTGGCCAATTCAGCCAGGATGCCGGTGAACACAACGTCGTCCATATTAAATCCGACAATTTCCCGGGTGTGCGACAAAATGGCACGAATTGTCGCAGGCGTTGTCAAATAGACAGTGCCTTGCACATAATTGGGATACCAATCCGAAGGGTACATTTCCTCTGCGACATACCTAAACGAAAATTTTCGTTGACATAATACATAAGAATTTTAAGACAAATTCTGAATGCTGAAAATTGTCATAACTTCCAAAATCACGACAATTAGAGGACTCATTGTCCAGAAATGCGACAAATACGAAATACGACATCAGCCCAGCCCTGTTGTGTACGTTATGATCGTTAACCCAAATTTTCTCAAAAACTAATCAGTCAAAATTAAACGAACGGGGGACTGCTCTCTGTCGGGCAACCTAATTAACAATATTGCGTTAAACGGGACTGCTCTCTGTCGGGTAACCTAATAATCAAAATAATTTTATAAGTTTCAGTTTATTTCACTAGTGAAATTTTTATGGTCGTGTCTTTTATTTATGGTCGTGTAAAATTTCTAAGGTCGGGTAATCTGCAATTGAGCCATGATTTTTTTTTTGACAAAAACTGATTAAACCTTAAAAAATAAGTTTTTAAGCCAATTTAGCGAAATTACACAAATTGAAATATTATAAAAAGCATGGCGCCGCGAATATACAATAAAACGCGAATCATTTTTGTGCTATTTTGCATTGGCATTTTGTTGCTGTTTCAGCTGCGCAACATTTACACTAACAAAGCAGCAGATGAGAAGGAGCGCCAACAGCAGCAGTCAATGATGGCAATTAAAGGTGCTAATATGTTAATTCGTAAACATTAATTCTTGCATGTTAATTCATCGAAAAACCATAAATTTCAAAGATTTTGTCCATGAAAAAAAATTTAGCATTTAAAAAAATTCTGTTCTACAAATCTCAAAGAAATTTTTTCTCCTCATTTACCTCAAAGAAATCCTCATTTCCATTAGCTTGTTTTTGGCCTTTTTTTAAATTTTTCATAGCATTCCAAATTCTGATCATCACTTTGGTTTGAGAAAGTCTTCAAATGTTCAGTCTCTAAATGTCTGGATCTCGAAAGGTCGAAACGCGGCCAACCTTGCCAAGAACAAAGAAACGAGTCCAATTTGAATGAGTGCTATGGCGAAAAAGTAACCATACACCTAAAAATTTATGCATAAATCTATTTTATGTTTTTTTAGATGGCCTATGAATTAAAAATGAATGATTCTCGCATCATTTATGGAAAAAAATTTAACTGTTCGTTAATTTGGCTTTTGGATCGCTACAAACTCTCAGACAAACACGCATTAAAGGGGAAAATTCAGGTTTTTGTTTTTGGTGTTACCGTTTCAACAAAAAATGAATTTATAATAACTATGGCAAAATATTTTTTGTTAGATATTTGCTTTTCCAGGTCAAATATCCTGGTCATCCAAAATTTATGTTCGTGACAGCCGCCAATGACATTTATTATCCACAACTTCGTGCATTGCTTGCAAGCATCAAAGACAAATTTGGCTGCCAACAACGCATCATTGCTTATGATTTGGGCACAATTACACAAAATAAGAAATGGGTAATTTAAGTATTAAAAAGAGTAATTTAAATAGATTATAATGCAAAAAAAAGCATAGGCCCTTTTTGGCATTTTTTTTTGAATTTTGGTCCTAAATTTAGTTGAAAATACCTACATTACAAAATGCACCCGTAACAAATGACTTTTTGCTTTTTTTTTTTAAAGCACCCTCAAAAACCGATGCCCAAAATTCAAAAAGCACACCAGTAAAAATGGGTTTTCTTGCTATCAAATAATTAAAAAATGTGCCCTAAAATGTTTTTCAAATTAAATATCTTAAGATTTCCACGAATTTTGTTGAAAAAAATTTTGGGCTTGAGAAAGTCTTGAAAAAAAATTGTGTTAAAATTTTTAAGAATCAAATATAGTTATTTAATATAAATGATTATAAATACATTTAATCGTTTTCTACAAAGATGAAAGAATTGGATTCGGTGTGCTCTTTGGAATGGCGCCTCTTCAACTTTTCACAAATGGTTAATAATACTCGTGTGCGAAACCCAAAAAGCTATGCGTGGAAGTTATTTGTAATCGCGGTATTTAAAAGAGAAAATTAAATTTTAAAATAACTAATTTGTAAGATAAATTTTAGCATGTCTTAACTGAGTATGATACTGTTGTTTGGCTGGACTCATCAATTGAGTTTGAAAGTGACAATTTGGCTAAATTTTTGACGCCAATTCAAAACGGCACAATTTTCTCTGTACAAGTGCCAAGTTGTAAGTTGGATAAATTACTAAGCAAATTTTGTTCTAATATTGGCATCTTTTGGTAATTTTTCGGGAATAATTATTGTACATTATTACAGTTTCATCTCATGGAATGTACATGGCAACACATCCGGGTAAATTATTAATAATAAAAAATTCAAAATAAATCTACTAATCCCCAAAATGTACAAACTTTTTTTTCGAATTATTTTCGGCTTCAGGAATGTTTAAATTCTTGCCAATGTACACCGCATTTGAGCCAAAAAAAGAATATGCACTTACCCGCAACACGGATCCGCCTCAATTTGAGACAAATTTTGTCATTTTGCACAAAACAGAGCAAACGCGTCAACTAATGAAATGGTTAATACCTATATTGGTCCATTCATCAAAATATTTAATGAAAAATTAATGAAAAATTAAATTTTCATGGCATTGCTTTGTGCCGCCGAACCGGACTGCATTGTGCCACGTGGTCAGACAAAACAGTGCATATATACGCCAATTGCTGCAAATTTGACATGCAATCGACAGGATCAAAGTCTCGTCGAAATTCTCCGATACAACATGGAATATCGGCAGGAAATTGAAGGTTTTCAGTTGCTAAACATTTCATCAGCTCATCTGTTAGTCTTGGCGCCAAACAGCATTTAAATTGTCGAAAGGGATTATTTTTACGGCACGGCATTTGCTGACCACTTTTGATGATAGAGTTTTAGCGGGAGCAGGACAACTCGCCGACGGCCTAACTTTTTGTGCAATAACTTTTTTGGTAGTCGACCAATTTCTGCAAACTTGGTCTCATTCGAAAGCTCCTTACATTTAGAAGCTATATTTAAGCAAAAGCTAAGCGATTAAACAACACTCCAAAAAATTGTAAAATAAAATAATGAAAAATCTGCCTTTTTCACAATTTAAAAATTGTAACTTTTTTTTAAATGCGTTAACCTCTTGGCCTCTGCTTAAAGATAGCTTCTAAACATATAGAGCTTTTGAATGATACCAATAACATAGAAATTGGCGCACTAACAAAAAAGTTATTGCCCAAAAACATGGGCCGTCGGTGAGTCGGCGAGTTGTCATGTACCCGTTTTAGCAGGGTTAGCCTTTGTGCTTTTTTCCCCGGAGGCGGTGCATAAAGCATCGCCGGATCAATTCCTTTCTCTTAACGATCTTCAGCTTTTTCTATTCTTGTTTTGTGTCTTATTTTGGAGCAAATTCCGATTATTTGCTTCAAATCTTTCAATTTTTGCATTCAGAAAAAGTGTAATTAAGACGTGTAAAAATGAACACAGCGGGTTACACTATTTCATACATTTTAAAAAATGTACTTTTTTTGAGTACAAAAAGATTCACCAGTGATGTATACTTATTTCATTTATAATTGTTTATTTTTTCTAGACAATTAAACATATTTTTTGCGCCCAGATCCTTCCAACTTTTTGCCACAACTAAGTGCCAACCATCCGCGCAGCATGCAAATGCCAATGAAAATGGGTTGCATCGATGAATTGTTCAAAGTGCGGCGGGGCCAACTGTTCAACGGTACTGTGGCCGATTGGTTGCAAAAAGTTGAGTGTTGCTGATGGATATGGACAAAATGTTGTTGTTCATTTTTTTTGTGCTAAATGTGGGCTTTATTTTTATATATCTTTTTTATTTTTTGCCAAATGTTTAACGATAAAAATAACAACTTCAATTTAATATTTTTAAATTGTCGTTGCAATTTCCTTGACAAAATCACAAAATTGCCAATGTATAATTTCTCATGCTCGTCTATCAGCTAAATGGCTAAATGCGAATGCGAAAAAACTCATCATACCGTATTTTCTCTAATAGCCGCCCCCCCCCCTCTCCCCTCTAGGGGAGATTTTTTTTTTAGTTTTCAGGAAAAAAAATTGATTCGTTAAATTCTAAGATTAAAATAATGGAATTAAATTATGCGAGAAGTGGCTTAAACGAGGTGTAATTTACAAATTAATGTGAACAAATCTCAAATAGACCATTCAATTGACAATAAAAGGTAAAACTCCAAAAACCTGGCGAGAGAGTTAAAAAATAGGGCTAAAACAAGGCAAATTTTCACAAATCGGGGAAAAATCTGGGCATATTTTTTCAGACACTATGTTTGAATCTGTGCCCTAGAAGCAACTGGAAGGTAATAAATGTAATTCTGTAAAGTCAAATTCACTTTAAAAAACAACTAGCCCTATCTTAGGCACCATTGCAGGAATATAACTGGATGCCGAAAAAATCATGAATCCCGGCAAAAATAGAGGAATAAATTTAATGTATATTTTTTCCTATATCAATGCCTCCAGGGACTCTTTCCCCAAAAAATGAGGGAAGAGAAAGGTATTTATTTGGGGATACAAAACTTTTATTGAAAAAAGTGGTTTTCACAAGTTTCGCGAAATTTAAATTTACACCTGGGATTAGAATAAATACCGTATTTTCCTGTAAATCCCGCGCCGGTGATAACAAAACGCCGTATAGACCTAAAAAGGTGTGGAAATTCGAAACCGGCTAACTGCCTGGCTTTTCTTGGCACCAAACATACACACAATTTTGGCTGTTTTTAGGTTTCATTTAAAATTTTAAATATTTTTGTCCTTTTTGGTTTCTTTGTAAATATTTTCACTTGGCTAAAGTGCAACCCAGTGGAAGGAAGAATTCGACAAATACGACCCAGGGTGGTCAAATTCGTACAAATACAAATTCAGTTTAAAAATTACAATGCGCGAGGAAAATTTTTAATAGCATTTTAATATAATTTACTCGCAGGCTTCTTTGCAAAATATATTTTAATTCTTCCGGCAAGTTGCCGATTTTAGTCGTCCATAATGATGTTCATATTCCCGCAGAAAACCTGGAAATCCATACAACGAAAATGCGGTCGGTGTGCCGCCTATGCATTCGGCATTTTTTTCATCGTACTGAAAATAAAAATAATTAATTAAATTTATACCTATATTTACATAGAAATCTCGTATAAAATGATTCTTTTGGTCCGACAATGTCACATTGGCCAATTCAGCCAAAATGCCGGTGAACAACACGTCCTCCATAAAAATGTCGACCACTTCCCGGGCATGCGACAAAATGGCACGAATTGTCGCAGGCGTTGTCAAATAGACACTGCCTGCCGCGAAGGTGGGAAACCAATCCATGGGGTAGCCATCCTCGGATATGTAACTGAACAAAATTTGTCGTTGAGCGAGACAGAGACTTTTGACAGTTCGTTTAAAATGTCTTAGTGGTCTGTGCGACTGAAAACAGAATATTGTCTTCAGGTTCTAATCCCTTCCGCGATGATGATTTTTATTGGTCATTTTTGCTCTCGAGATTAGCCTCATTTTCCCAAAATTCAAAAATATATTCCTACAAAGTAGAACAAATCGCGCTACAAAAATGATCTACCTACTATAAATAACAAACGTTATTTTAATTTCGGTTTTTTTTTAAATTTAAACCGGGCCTTAAATGTTTATATGAAATATTAAAAAAAAACGCAGTCAGTGTAAATTTTCATGTAAACTAGATTAAACAGTATTTGACTGGTCAATAACTTGACTTTTTACCTCTTACTTCTTGGATTACGATCTGGCTCTGTGCCAAATAAGACATGCCCGAAATAGACCAATCGAAATTCTGCGACAATTGGGCGAAATTTTTTGTCGGTCCAATAGGCCAAACGGCGCAGATGGATCACCGCGTCGTCGTCCGCTTTCAGTACCCATTCGGCATTGGCACAAAATGATTGTTGCCATTGATAGCCGGCATATACTTTGAGATGAAGGTGCTTGTATTTGTCTTCGAAGCCGCTCATAAAAACCAAATCGCCATATTTTGACTGTTCCTCCTCCAACTTTTGTTGGGTGCCATTGGCTTCACTTTGCGATTTGTCGGCAACCAAAAAGCGTATCACTTCGCCAGGGATCTTAAAATCAACTAAATGAAAAATGGATGCACTTTTTACCGAGTCATTTATCCATGTTTGACGGATGCTGTGCCGCTTCACGAAGCCATCCCTGCGTGTCAGGGTCAAAATGATCAACTTTGTGTTTGCCGGGCACGGACTCGCAAAATCCATCCAATATTTTAGGCGCATGTTTTTGAATCGGATCACAAAATCCTAAATATGTGCCAACAATAGCCGCTTTGTAAAAATAACATTTTTTGTTGCCTCCAATTTTACAATTGGATAATATCGGAGATGCCGAAAAAATCAACAATTTAAAAAAGGTCCAGAGACTTTAACATTGCCAAACTCTTACAAACAAAATACCAATTTAGCTTTTGCATAATTAGCTAAAAATAAAAAATAAATTAGATTATAATAAAACCCCATGCGGTTCACTTTTCGCCTACGAGGGGAGGACTAATTTAATGTGAGGGGAAGGGAATTCTTTAAAATGTTTTTAAATTACGGGATTTTTTCCAAAAAGCTTGGATATGTGATTTATCTACCCTTCGGTTTCCATTATGTTTGGCGGCATTTGCATCTTTTACAGTCATCATTATTGACTGCTGCTGCTGGTGCTTCTTCTCATCTGCTGCTGTGTTAGTGTAATTTTTGTGCCACTGAAACAGCAACAAAATGCCAATGCATAACAGCACAAAAATGATTTGCGTTTGATGAATCGCGGCGCCATGCATTTATAATACCTATTAAGAAAACAATTTTTGATGTAATTTTGCTAAATACTCCTACAATATGGGGTACTATTAAAAATTTGGGAATTTTTCCAAGCCCAAAAGGGTCCGGCATCCGGAGTTACGGCATCCGAAAATCCGGTCCAAAGTATTATATAATATATATTACGCTAAAATTACGATGATTGAAGTGAGCGGAGGACAAAGTGTCAAACAACAACCACAATAAAGTGATGAGCAGAATTCTGTTAACACTTTAATAGGCATTTTATGCATAAATATTATATATATATTTGTGATTTTCTTTACTGTCTGCCGATGGAGTGAAACTCAGAGAGCCAAAATTAATTCAGTAAATGATTTCTTTTTGAAGCCAAAACTAAAAGGCATATGGGATTTTCACTTTTTTTGAGACTTGCTTAATCGCTTAGCTTCTGCATAAAAGCCTTCAACCCCTCTCAAAAGGGGGGCTTTATTTCAGGGGGGGGGGCTCTACATCAAGGTGGGTGGCTTTAACTTTCAACCTTTTTTTACAAAAATATGAACATTTTTAGTCAAAAGTCATTGAAATTTTAGTAAAATTGATTAAAAGGATAGGTTGCTTTCAAAAATAGGTTTACATTTTTTTTGAAAT
This sequence comes from Heterodera carotae, assembly GCA_024500135.1. Lineage (NCBI taxonomy): Eukaryota > Metazoa > Nematoda > Chromadorea > Rhabditida > Heteroderidae > Heterodera > Heterodera carotae. The sequence goes on along the minus strand of JAKKIK010000800.1, from coordinate 6,812 downwards.
TCTAATTTTTATTGGGTAATATTTACCTGCTTTATTGGTAATTTATTTAATTTAATTTGTATTTTTATTTATTTATTAGATAAATTAATTTCTATTTGTACTTTTTGTTATGCAATGTTTTTAAATTAGGTAACCTTTTATATGAAGATTTATTAATATCATTGTCTTTTTTAATAATATTCAACATTTTAAATTTAACATACCGGGAAGGCATTTGATTTATTTTTTAGATCTATTAATACTTAGTAATAAGATTAGTTATTATTTTAGGTTTATTTAATATTGTTTATTTTTTCTTTTGATTATTATTATTATATTTTTTTAATTTACAGAGGGGGGCTTTATTTCAGAGGGGCTCTACTTCAGGAGGAAGGGAGGGGGGGGGGGGGGCTCTAACTTGCAACCCTCCTCCAAAGGGGGGCTTTATTTCAGGGGGAAGCTTTAATTTAGGAATTACGGTGTACAGCATAAAAAAAAAGAAATAGTTTTTCAAATCGATGCTTATGTATAATCGCTTCGGATTTTAGAACAAAAAACACTTAACAAATGCACATAGTATGGTACAATTAAAGCGCACATTGTGCGTTACGCGGCCGTGCTGCTTCTTCACGGTTGCCTGCAGCAGTTTGTTGATTATTGTTGCCACAATTTTCTTTCACCTTGATCCGCAACAACAACGAAATGTTGTCAACCGGCGGACGGATGAGGTGGAGCCGAACAGCACGGCAAAGGTGGGTGAGACAATAAGTGTGCGGGGGGGGGGGGGTGCAAGGGTTTGTTGCGTAAAACAGCCAACTTGGGCGTTTCGTGAAAAGTAAAAACTGCCACCTTGGATGTTTCGTAAAAACTGACACCTTGGGGAGTCCTACCCAGAACGCCACCACCCAAAATGCCACCACCCAAAATGACACCTACCCAAAACGACACCAACCCAAAATGACACTCACCCAAAATGTCACCAACCCAAAATGACACAAACCCAAAATGACACCTAAACATAAAATTACACAAAAAATTGTTATCAGCTTAAATTATTACATAATTATTCGACAAAATTTACGAAACAAGAACTCTTCATCAAAAATCCATTGGGTAAGTGTGTTCATAATTAGCAATTATTTGAACAAAACATATATATAATAGACCAATGCTTGAATCTAGCCTTAGCCTAAGCCTAAGCTTAGCCTAAACCTAGCCCTAAGCCTAGCCCTAAGCCTAGCCTAAGCCAATGCTTGAATCTAGCCTAAGCCTAGCCTAAGCTTAGCCTAAGCCTAGCCTAAGCTTAGCCTAAGCCTAAGCCTAAGCTTAGCCTAAGCCTAAGCCTAAGCTTAGCCTAAGCCTAGCCTAAGCTTAAAGGCTAAGCCTAATTTTGGTGAGTTGGATATTTTATACACCAAAGATCATACTTACGGTTAATAATTCATCATTTTTAAGCTGATCCAGATTTTTTTGCTCACTGATCACTAATTGAGCAGTGATTGAATAGGTTGTCTTTGTAATATGGTAATGTTTATAGAATTTTGTTTGGGTGGCATTTTGGGTTGGTGACATTTTGGGTTGGTGACATTTTGGGTTGGTGGCATTTTGGGTGGGTGTTATTTTGGGTGGTGGCGTTTTGGATGGTGACGTTCCGGGTTGACCCCCACCTTGGGCGTTTCGTAAAACGGCCACCGTGGATGTTTCGTAAAAACTGCCACCTTGGGCATTTCGTAAAACGGCCACTTTGGAAAGTCCGGACCAAGTTTTTGGGGTATAATTTTTTATCACCCAACCAATCTTTGCAAAATTTGTATGTTTCGGAGGCTAAGCCCAAGGTGGCACTAGGAGGGGGGAATTTTTATTTCAAAATAGAAACTCAATCATTGCAAAGGATTATGTTGGTCGTCAGCAGGAGAAAGAGCTGCTGACTGAACTATTGTCGTTGTGGCAATGCCAGCAGAGCGGCATGCCACCATTTGTCGTGGACAAGGATGACAGTGCCGTCGGTGGTAATGGCATTAAAAAGTTGCCAATGAACGATTGGAGTACAATGTGCCGAGGACTGTCCATCGAGAGGGACTTTGATACGTTTGTCCATCGCTGCAATAATTATTAAATTAGATTTAAAGTCTGAAAACTCGGACTGAGATTTGTATTCGGGCGGGACCCTGGGAAGAGATACTTGGTAAAACGCGGTACCGGTTTAATTTTCGGCTTATCCGAAGGATAAAGCCCGGCCGTGACCCCGATTAAGTGTTTACCCGATGATCATAATAAGATAAAATTTACATACCAAAATTTTCAAAAAAATTTCACCAGATGGTGGGTGGGGCTTATCAGGAAAAAAATTCCATTTGGACATGGCGATGATTTCAGGGTGTTTTTGCCACTAATTAGTGGCATTTGCAACCATTTTGGGTGTCTTGCCACTATTTATAGAATTGCCACTATTTTTGTAATTTTGTGTTCTTTAATTTTTTAACAAAATACCAAATACTTCCATTTTTCTAATTTTTTGTGATTTTGTCTTAGCAAATTAGAGCCTTAAATTGTCAAAAATTCCCAACGGCGCCTATCGGCATCGCTGGGCAGCCACCTTTTTGGAGCTGGCGCCATCTTTTTGATGTTATGAAAGGGTCATCCTGGATGATTTCCTTTTATCAGCCCTGTGGATTGGATAGATAAAGCCTATTAAAATCCTCCTGTCCGCTAACCATATTATATCTCCCTTTTATAATAACAGTTTAATGCACCCGCACTGTCGTTCGCGCTATTTGCTGCCCGACTACAAATTTTGTTCGGGTCTTGGTGAGTGGACAAGTCTTATTTGTAAGAAACGGTACTGACTTGGATGGTCTAAGTCCTTTACCTGCAACATGATCTATCTAACTCGTTAGAGACATAAATAAAACAGTAAGAGATATGAACTTTACGGACTACGGATATTAAAAATAGTATTCGTGCACCCACAGAAAATTAGTATATTTGATCAATTTTTTAATTAAAACAAATACATTTACGGCCAATTCTTGTCGATTCACTCTCCATGTGTCTTTTTTTAGCTTTTCAACAAATTGTACATTCCCGAATGTAGACAAAGGGGAGAGGACCTTGCGTTTGCGACCATTGCGTGCGATTCGCTGCTGATTACTGCACCAGCATCGACCTTTTCATGGTAGGGTCAACGTCAACAACTCTCTTGCACACTTTTATGTCGTAAATCATGAGATTTTACCGGATTAATCCTGCGGATCCTCTTCTGTAAATTTTTTTTTCCAAATTCTATAACATGATTCGAAAATCTGAAAATCCACAATCTAATAGAGGGTATAAATTTTGACGCTCAACGTGTCGCTTCCATGGCAATGGCTGTGGCGTTATTTTTTCGGCGAAAAAATCCATTATTTTTCCGGTTTTATTACCAAAAAATATTCAGGTGGATGGCCTATTTGATGCCGGACAGTGCGCCAATTTATTATAGTGCCCATCTGGAAAAGACGCCTTATAAAAAAAGTAATTTTTTGAAGGAATGGACTCCATTACGCCTGCTGGACAATAACACAAAAATCATTCGGGACAATAATTAGGATTTTGTGGGATTTTGTCGTTTTTCAATTAATTGACATTTTTGCGTTCGCCGAATCAATTTTATTCAATGGTCTCTCTTTGGTCATTTTTTAGGTTTTTGGTCCCAGGGAAACAGGGGCGTATCTAAAAAAAATTTTCGGGGGGGGGAATCGGCCAACCGAGCGCGCCATTTCAGCGCCGCGCTGAAATGGCCTGTCATCTCAGCGCCAAATTTTTGTGGGTCCTATTTATGCTAATTTGGCATTGTGTCACCAATAATTTTTGGCGGCGCGCCAAGGTTTTGTCAACTCAGTCAAAAACCCACGTTTTGTCAACTCAGTCAAAAACCCACGTTTTGTCAACTCAGTCAAAAATTCACGTTTTGTCAACTGATTTTGTCAACTCAGCTAAAATGGTTCAAAAAGCAATTCTTATGAATTTTCAGGGCGCTGAACATGGAAACCCCTTAAGGACAAACTTCGAAGCCCCAAACCCAAAAAAATAACCATCCTTCACATGGAAATTTAATGTTTTCACACCAAAATAATTTATCAAACAAAAATTCAAAATAACAATTCGAATCAAGATAAAATGTTGAAATCACGTAAAAATTTCAACGATGTATGGAGGAATAAAGATTAAAATTTGAGTTCAACAGTCCGGCTCTACACTCTCCTCATCTTCATTTTGAGCCGATGTACATCTGCTTGTCAGCATTATCCAGAATCGCTGACAGTGATTGGGTGGTGGACCAAGCCTCGCTTAATCTAGAAAGAAAATTTATACTGAAAGACCGATGTACACCTCGCGAAGTAGCCAAAAAAACGGGGCTAAACCGTCAGGCGCATAGCTTACAATAAGAGCAAATCCACGGGGGAATGCTGACCGGTTCCGCGCAACCTCTCCGTCTTCTGTTCGTTGCAGTACAACTGCTCTAAGCCCACTTCACGCCATTCGCTGCATTTAATACAATAAATAAGAACAAGACCCTTCGAGGGCAATAATGTCAGGGATATCGGGGGTAGAGATGTCGGGGTCGAGGCTCAACCCTACTTCAAGATGCATAATCCACCCACATTCTTTGTTCCGCATTGAAATGTGACTAGAGATCTTCCAACGGAACTTTTGGTCGTTTAGTTGCTCCCGTCTTTGTAGTTGTACAATTTGCTTTCGAATTTATGTTATTTTGCTGAAAAACTTTAAATGGAATAAGTAAATTTAAAGACTATACAACATAATGGACATGCTTTAGATTAGGATTTGTTAAAAGAGATGTTATATTTGAGTTAAGCTCTTTGAAATTCATAGAAATGGCTTTTTTTAAACCATTTTTGACTGAGTTGACAAAACATGGAGTTGACAAAACGTGGGTTTTTGACTGAGTTGACAAAACGTGGGTTTTTGACTGAGTTGACAAAACGTGGTTTTTTGACTGAGTTGACAAAACGTGCAGTTGACAAATCGTGGAGTTGACAAAACGGGGGGAGGCGATTTTTGGCATATAAAAAAAGAATTTTTTTCATTTCGGGGGGGGGGGGGTTCCCCCCATTCCCCCCCCCCCCCCCCTATAGATACGCCCTTGCAGGGAAAACTCCGGTTTTTGGTCTAGACCGATAAACTGACTCCGAGACTCGAGATCGACACACTTCAAGTTTTAATGTCGGATAATTCTCAAGCCCTAGCAAATCTCAGATCCAGAACCGTAATTAATCTGTACATTCCGGAATTGCCATAGAAATTTGTTTGTGGCACAAATGTGTTAGCAGCATCTGTGTGTTTTGTTTAAACATTAAAAATGACAAAACGATTTGTGCTCTAATCAATTTTAATTGTTAAAAAAATTAAATTTATTTTAAAGTGCAATTTGTGTGCATTATTTTGACAATGTTGTGTTGTGGCTGACTAACAATAGCAAGTTTTTTTCGCCAATTCAAAAGGGCATCATTAGCTCAGTGCAAATGCCGGCTCTGGTCGGTTTTACGCGTCCCATGGCATTTTGCGCATCTCAATAACATTTTTGCAGGTGAATAACAAAGTACATCCATTTTTAAACGGGATAGTTATGGCGCATTTCTTCTAAAATATGTTGAAATATTTTTGTGTTTGAATGATAACGACGAAATGCGTATTGGTACAAATAATTGGATAACAATTCAGGCATGGTTCCATGCAAATGATTTTGGGACGTGTAAAATGTTACAGGACGCGTAAAATGCCATGGGACGCGTAAAACCGACCAGAGCCCAAATGCCAACCTGTAAGTGAAGAAATAATTACAAGCCATTATATGTATTTTGGCAATTTAGTGGGAAGCAATATTGTACATTGTTTTAGTTACCGGACATGGAAATCCAAAATTAGGAGGGCACGACCCCGGGTCCGGCTTTTTTTTGATAGACCATACTTTGGCACGGATCCGAGTCCGGTACAGGTGCTTCTCCAAAGTACGGGTACTGCATTTGAGTGCCCAAAAACTTCGTCTACACCAAAATGGCCTACGCCCAAACTGACTTGTTCCCGAGGTGGAGTGCCCCTTCAATATAAGAGGATTTCAAAAAAGAAGGAAATTAAATAGAAAAACCCAGTCTTGTTTTCGGTTTTATTACGAAAACATTAAACATAAATTAAAATGATAATAAAAAAGTTAAAGATTTTAGTCGTCCATAATGATGTCCATATTCCCGCAGAAAACCTGGAAATCCATAGAACGAAAATGCGGTCGGTGTGCCGCCTATGCATTCGGCATTTTTTTCATCGTACTGAAAATAAAATAATTGTTTAAATTTATATCTATATTTACATAGAAATCCCGTATGAATTCAAAATGGATGCACTTTTTACCGAGTCATTTATCCATATTTTATTTATTTATTTATTTATTCTTGGTGCATTTTATTAATTTCAATTTGGCATAATGATATTCATAATCCTTCATAAGTTGTAGTCCATACATGGATATTGCAGTCGGTGTTCCGTTTACACACTCAACATGTCGATCATCTAACTGCAATAATAAAATGATGGTACTCGCTTTTATTGCCCTGGAATTTTTAAGGAAATCGAAGTCGTTAAATCTATTTCCATGGGTTTTCGTGATTTATATCATGCATCTGACACCCACTAAGCCCAAATCCGAACCAGGCCCCGAAGTAGAACAAAAGCCGAAAAAAAGATTGATTTTTTGACAGATCTTGACTTTTGGTTGGAATTCGGGTCCGGGATTCGAAACAGTGTAAAATTAATGCCATATTCGTGTTCAGCACCCT
>JAKKIK010000799.1:0-22998 GCA_024500135.1 Heterodera carotae | reverse complement strand
GAAATCGGCCGGCGAGAAATAGTACCGGCGAGAAATCGGCCGGCGAGAAATAGTACTGGCGAGAAATCGGCCGGCGAGAAATCGGCGGCGAGAAAAAGGGGTGCACCGAAAAGTTGTTGGGTGCGGAAGTCCCTATTTTTGAGTAAGAAAATTCTGTCTATTAACTTAGTTTAACTGATTCATTAATTTGATTGATTCAACCTGCAGATTATTCCAAATTCTTTCATTTTCAGTTGCAAATGGCGTAACATTCCCGTCCATGCTTCATGTCGAAAATGTATCCTTGGCAGACCCACCGAGGACCAGATTGAACTGATTAAGACTCACTGTTGGGTTTGTGGAATGTAAGATAGAAAAGCTAGTACAATAAAAACAACAACAATCATTTTGCTATGCTGGTAGATGCCGCCATCATAATTTTACTGACGAATGTTTCAAATGCGGTTCATCAAAATCCAAGCGCTTGCCTGAGGGTGCTGGCGGCGAATCATTGGCTGACGGGGCTTGGTATTGTAAGCGGTGAGTCCGCTGGCTTTTTTGAGTTTATTTTAACGTTTGTTTTTCATTTTCACTGTTAATGAAGCCTTCCTTTTCTTTGCTCAGTTGTCGCTTTCTCAACTTTCCCAATTATTTGAAATGCAAAGGGTGCGCCAAGGGAAAACCCACCTCTGAACAGCTCGATGCCATTCGTTCGGCTCGTTGGGTTTGTACCGGGTAAAATTTAACGATAAATAAAAATTATTGTTTGAGTTTGTTTAGGTGCGGTTATTTCAATTACCCTTCCAATGCGACTTGTTATAAATGCAGCAAGCCGATGCCCGATGAAAAGCCCGCATTTGTGCCATTCTCAACGTATGGTTTTCTTTTGGCATTATAAATAGAATTTTTTTTCGTTTGTATTGCCGAGTTTTTCTAGGACTTCCCATTTGGACAACTCATTGCACGACGGGTCTTGGTTTTGCTCGAAGTCAGTCTTTGCATTGTTTGTGCATTTTGTTGCATCTTTTTTTGGGGTTTTAATTTTGAGATCATTTGCAATACAACTAATCAGATTGGGGTTAAATATAACAATATTACATTTGTATTCGGACTATCATTTGACTGGACATTTTACTATTGCCCTTTCCGCCCTTCCTTATTCATTTACGCCAAATGGTAGTCTCCTTATTGAGTCCTTTTGCAGCTGTCAATGGGCCAACACGCCTTGTCAAGTGGTGTGTCACAATTGCAGTATTGGAAAGCCCAACGAAAAACAAATGCAACAAATTCTCAAACACCGATGGATTTGCGGGAAGTGAGAACATAAAAGAAAAAAAACTTTTTGTTCTTCGTTAGCTGTAATGTATTTTATATTATTTCTGTTTCCATTCGCTTTACAGGTGCAGACATCACAACCACGCAGACGAGTGTTTTAAATGTGGTGCTTCAAAATCAGAACGGCTGTTGACTATTGAGGAGGGGCTCTTGGACGGCAAATTATTGTTGGCCGATGGGTCTTGGTACTGTAACAGGTGGGTACTGTTCATGAATTCATGCCCGAGTCTCGGACAGGGAATTATCCCGCACGCCGGATAAAATTTGTTAAATTAAATAAATCTAATTTCTTTAAAAAATTATTAGAAACTTTTTGTAAATTCTTAAAAGACCGAGATGTTCTTTGTAAAAAATTTGCAACACGCTGTTATTTCACTTTTGGCCTTGTGTACGATTTCATACCAAAATCATTTCCCTTTTTCTCATCATCAGTTGTTTCTCGCTCAACTTTTATTCCGAATTGATGTGCAAAAAGTGTCAGGGTTTGCCAACGGACGAACAATTCGCCGTAACTTCAAAGCTTATTCTTGCTAATGAAGAGAAGCAAGAAAAGAAGAGGCAGTTGGAGAAGGTTCAAAAAGGAATATTAAACAGTCAATGGCAGAAGTGATCATTGTTTCTGTGATGGATGCTTCACCTAACGCCGGAATCTTTGAAATGACTGCGAAAAAATGTTTGTTAATATGAAAAAATAAATTGTCGTATTTGGCATTTACCCATAACTTTATTGTTGTTTCTGTTTACGGGTAACAAATATGACTATAATTTTCTCTCTTATTTTCTGTACATCATTTTGGAACAACGAATGGCATCACATATTCGACCAGAAGACGCAACCAACCCGGGAATTCAATCTGAACCCCCCCAAAAAAAAGAAAATATTAATGAAAGTTAAAATAATATGACCTGGTCCTCGCTGATATGGCCGTACAGTTGATCAATCAATGGCAATGTCTTCCAATTCTGTTAAAAGAAATTAAAAATTTATATTGGAATTTCTTATGGAAAATTAAGGTTTTTTTTTTTGATGCCTTAAGTCCCTATTACGAACATTGAAAAAGCTTTTCTGCAGAACATTGTTGGCTTCGATGCTGTAACATGAAGCCAAAATGCCGTCCACCACAATGTCCCCAGTGCCCGTCATTGGGGCGTAAATGCCTGACAAATTGCAGACAAAAATATATAAAAGTTTGCATTTCTAAAAATACCTCGTTCCCGCACTGTGTCAATGCGAAGCACACGACGCTCAAACAAAGCCATCAGTCTCGACTAAAAATCAACGGATTAGCATTTATATTTTAAATTCAAAATCCGAAAATGTATCAACAATTGCCTCATCTTGTGCAAAGACACAATCGCCAAGCCGCACATCCTCCGCGTAAACCATCCGCGCGTGCGCTCTTTCCACCGGCACATACCCTGAGGGATTTAAATTAACACAGTGTTAGCGGGCCTGCTGGCACCCACAGGAATGGGCCCAGGTGCGGAAAAAAATAGTAAGAATGGGTCGAAATTTGGATTTTAACAGTGCCATTTTCATAAAATATTTAAAAATTGGTATTTTCCAAAAAAAAAAGATGGCCATTTCACCTGTGTGTCCAGTGCATTTTGAGGCATAAATGAAATGCTTTGCTGTCATTTTAAGCATTCGTCCGTCCTCAAGCTCCAGTCTCACAAACTCGGCCTCCACTGCTGGCACCTGAATTTTCCGTATTTCTCTAATAGGCCTTTGAGGCTTATGTTTTCAATACCCCTCAAGGGGGAAGAGGGCGGGGGGTAATATTAGAGAAATAATTTAAATAAAGAGTGATCAGCAAGTTGACAGACTCACCCGATGAATCCACGACTCGACCATGCTAAACAACAATTGGGAACCGTTGGCTGAAGCCACCTGAAAAGTGATCATTTTACATTTATTGGTTCATTAGCAAGTTTATGTGATTTACCTAATCAAATAAGTAATTTAATTTGGAAATTTATCGAAAATAATAATCATTTCAATAAAAATAGGTTTCACCCAATCGCCCATGGTCAGTTGGTCCATGCGTTGCTGACGCCCATCGACAAGTTGCACCTGTGAATTTAGAGTAAGCCTCGACACTTATGCCGAACCCGGACTCGGTGTCGGTACTATCGAACATCCCTCCCCTAATGCATACCGAAGTGTCGCCGCTGAAACAGAGGAAACTGCTGGTGGTGCAACAGCAGCCGCATGCGCAGCCGCACGTGCAGCAATCGGAGGATGAAGCGCCGCCGCCGGAAGAGGCCCCGTAATATTGTTGCTGCTGTTGCTGCTGCTGTTGTTGTTGCACGGGATAATAGCTTTCCTAAAATTAGAATGAGAATAATAAATGTGCAAATGAAAGCATTAAAAGATTTAAGCCCCCCTCTGAAATTTGTTTGCCTTTAAAAGCAGAGGAAAGTGCCCTAAAAGGAGGCTAATAAGCGCATTTACATGCCTATTTAATTCGAATTTGTTTTCTTAATTTAAATGCTCCAATTGTTTTTTAATAATTGTTGTTTGCTTACACATGCTTGTCTCTTTGCTCTTGTCATATTTCGATCGCAAATTAATTTTGGCCGCTGAACTGTTCCAATTGCTGCTGCATTTAACGCACTTTAAAATAAACGTTGATTTTAAATTGACAAAATGTCAGTGGTTGAAAATTTAATTGATTTGCAAAAGTGTCACCCGAAATCGTTGTAATTGGTTCTGCTGGACGAAGAACTAAAAATTGCAAAATAAATAATATGGCACAACCAATCATCAGACTGACCCCAAATTGTTATTGTTACTGCCAAAGTAATTGCTGCTGCCAGCATTTCTAAAATATTTATTTATTAATTTTTATTTTATTTAAAATTTAGTAATTTAATTTTATTTAAAATTTGCTTAACCCAAAATTGTTGTAAGCCGTCGGCCCATCAGTGGCGGCAGAAAGGGGCCTCAAATTGGGGGAATATTTCATTCAAATTGTTTTTATTTCAACCTTTGCACATTATTGTTCCCATTGCCGTAATAGTTTTGCGACGTTTGCTGTTGGAAGCCGCCGCCGTTATAAGCGGTGCCTCCTTAAGCAATGAAAACATTTAAATAATATTTTTAATTTCAAATTTTAATTTCAAATTAGCACCATTTTGGCCACCGAATCCGCCGTTAGTGTTCAGCGGCAGACGATTTGAAGTTGCTTTTTTGAATTAACAAGGAAAAATCAAATAAAATCCTTTTAAAACTATGTACAGTACCGGCTGCTCCGCCGTATTGTTGCTGCGGTTGTCTGTAATTTTGACGACCTAAGAAATAAAAAAATATTTATAAATTTTAAATAAAAACAATTATTTTAAGACCTCTGATTGTCACCGGAGATGGCACCACGCGCGTCTCATCCGCGCCGTATGGCTCTTCGATGGCATTTGCTTCCGAATAGGCGGGCGAAGGCGGCGCGTCGAACGCGCGTCGGAAATCCGTAAAAACGTCGTTATGCGCCGCCGCTTGCAACTGCGAGGTCTAAAAATAGTTTGGCATTTCGCGACAGTTTAAAATTATTAAAATGAAATAATTAGTCGATCAATGATCAATCAAAGAAAACAGTTAATCTGATCACTGATCAACTCCATTGAATGTGGGGACATTGCCCCCGCTGGGCAACCAAATTAATTGCCAACGGTGCATTGAATCAATCACTACTCACTTTGATCACGCTTGTTCCATCTTTGGCAGCCCCCGCACTTTGATGCTTTTTCTCCTCCGCTGTTGCGCCTTCGGCGTCAATTAATCGCTTCAAAATTTCTTTCTCCAAAACGGCATCGACTGTAATGTTAAATCTTTGTTTTTTTTTTGCTTCCCATTTTTTTTTGGATTTGTTTTGCTTGCCTTTGGCATTATTTATTGTGCGCGGCAAACACGGCATTCGCCTCACAGAGACCTCGTAGAAAACACTGAACTTTCGATTCCGAAATTTAAATATTCTTCAAATTTTGAATTGTTTTACCCTTTGGCATCGACATGGCGTTCCACGTTGGCGATGTAATCGAAAGCGTATTGGCGCTTGCCGTTCAGCACCTCACCGCCGTACACAATTTGGCCTGCCTTCACAATGGCCACACCGCGATCTTGACATGACAACAAATAATTCTCAACAATTTAAAATTGCATCGGACAAAACCTGCGGAATGTTTTAGGGCGGAGTAGGAACAACAACGGACTTGGAAACTGAAAAATGCCAGTGCCATTGTATTTAAAAGCAAAAGTTAGAACTGCAGGAAATAAATAGATCGATCGATAGAGAATTTTATCGGCACAAATCAATTGATCTTTGGTCCTCAAAGGCTTTATCCCCTGCTTCAGGGGCAGCTAATTGATTATTTTGCTTAAAACTAATTCTAATTGACAATAATTTGAATAAAGCGCCCACGGGCTTTTCCGCGCATCGGCCATTGGTGCGATGCCTCCCAGCCATTGGTCCTCCACCGAACAGCCACTTTTGTCAGTGAAATTGGCCGCACAATTCTAAAAGAGTTCAATTTTATTTTTGTTGAATTTGAATAAACATTTTTCTGACCGAATGATGGGACTGAAACCATTCGGACGGGCTCAGCTCGGAAGCAATGGCATTTGGAGCTTGGCTGGCCAATTGTTGGCGAATGAACTGACAAATTGAGCAGGTTAAAGTTTAAACAAATTTATCAAAACTCTAATTTAAAATTAAAAAAGTATTTTCTATATTAAAAATATCTAATTAATTAGTTTAATTAATTCGGCGATTGTTTTATACTCCGTCCGGTTGGTGTTGCACTCGGTGAAAGAATGCCTTGGCATTGGCGCCGTTGTCACTGCTGTTCAATGCGTGGCCGCTTAGATCCCATCCAAAACAGCTTGGCCGGGCACAACCTTTAAACATACATTTGTACATACAAAGTTCTTTAATAGAACCTCATGGGGTTATATTTTTTAATCCTTTTCACTGGGGTATACTTTTTAAATTTGAAAAATTACCCAAAATCGGGTGACTGTCGGGGAGTGCCTGTAAATTTGATTTAATCAACAAATTTTTGGAATAAAAATTCTGACTTCAAAACTAAACGGCACTGTCGATTCTCCACAGAATGAGGCAAAATTAGTGGCGAAAAAAGTCGAAAGAAGTGAAAAGCAAAAATTGAAATTTTTTATGTTCAGCATTTTAGGCTATAAAATTAATACAAATATATTTAGAAATTTTAATTAAAGAAAAAATGCAAAGTTAAAAATCTCAATAAATTATGGAAAAATAAAAAATTTTAAGACAGGTTTATATGTACAAATAATTTACAAATTTAACGCAGGAAATTTAATTTATGGGCAATTTTGAGAGATTTATGCGAACGAATGGCGCCCATCGGCGCCCTTTAAGGACCTTCGAAAAGAGCGACTTCTTTGCGAAGCACTGCAGGGGTATGTATATCCAACGCGGAACTAATCTCGCCATCCGAAAAATATTCGGAAAAATAAATGAAGCAAAAAAAAAGGGAAACCGGAAAATGTGCCCCGACGGATAAATGAATGGCATTTTATTTGATTGGAGGAGAATATTTATTGATGTGTGTTTTGTTTGCGCCACCACCACAATCATTTACTCCTCTAATCATTTATCTGCTGTCAAGACGACCCCAATTCCATGCGACGATCGAATCCAATAAAAACCCAACAAAAATGAGCAAAGTGAAAGGCAATCAAATGGTGGCTGGCGACTGATTTGTGAGTGGACACGTTCCGACGCCGGCGGGGGCAAAGCGCCCTTTTCAAGCAGTACATAAAAGTGAATGTCAAAGGCGCCGGGGGGGAGACAAATGTTTCATTCTTTGATCAAAGCAAAAAGAAAAAACAAAGACGGGATAAATGTTTATGTTTAAAAAAGAAACCGGAGCAGAAAATATAATTGGATTATTTGTACTCTATAATCATTGTTTATGCACATTCATTTGACATTGCAACGGATTCAAGCAGAAACGGATTGAAAGTATCCAAACTCTTAAAACATTATCATATAATCCACGCCGCTTGGATCATATTTGTGATTTTGGAGAGCCGATGGTTGTTGTAAGCTTAAATAATTTAAAAATTATTTAAAAAATTTAAATACTTAAATTAAATAATTTTTTATTTGGTACTGTATTTCTTCTAATAGCCGCCCCGGGGCGGCTTTTTAAATAGATCTCTGCACTATCAATATCATGAACAAGTTTTACAGATTCTGGATCTGGAATTTAAACAGGTTTCTATCTGTTATTTTTCTAAGTTTTAAAATTCTCAATAAAATTTATAAAAAAATTTAGCCCTCGAGGTCCAATTAAACCTGCGTGGAGGGACAAATTGAGGGTGGGGACGACTACTAGAGAAAAAGTAATTATATCCATTTTGAGATTTTTTCTCAATGTTTTTACCTCATTATGCGCAATTTCTCGCGACTTTGCACCGATGGCCAACAACAGCCAATTTGCCCGGGCGAATGTTCTCGTACATAATCCCATTCACATCCGAACTCTGTGTCGCCGTTGTATTTGAATTTGGTCTCTGCGCATTCGTCGCGTCCTTTTGATGGACAAAATTTTAACAATTTTCGAAATATTTTTTGACTTTCGATCTTTCCATCGACTTGTTCCATGGATAACTTTGATAATGCTTTGCCACTTTGAACCATCGTAATTTGAGCCAACATAAACACCACAAGAAGAAGAAGCATTGAGCCTACGGCGAAAAGTGAATGCCCAAACATTTTTCACTTAACTTTAATTGTATAAACCAATAAAAATTATAATAAATTTAGTAATACCGAATATATTAATAAGATAATATTGCCTACACATCTACATTACATATGTATTTATATTGTGTCTCGTTCGTTGTTTGGGTTACATTTCCAAATTGCCAAATACGTCAATGTGCGCGCATTTGGGCTTCTGCAAAATGCCACGAATAAAATGGTCCAATAAATGCCTTAGTAATATTAATACATTTATTCAATAATATGTCTATGTATGTTATGTGATGAATGCTTGCAAGTTGCAAATGATGGGAAAGGAATAAAAAGGATGTGGGTGGACCAGGGCAACTGGGCTTCGATTTCGCATAGTCAATTTTTGGAATTTTCTCCTTTCGGGTTTCATTTTTTATTTTAAACTGAAAATTTCGATATTTGGCATAGCCACGAAGCGGTCACATTCTGTTGATTTTCGGTTCTTAACTATTTGTGAGTTAGTCAATCTCGTTTCGCTCGCAGCGCTTCCGGTCCGAGTGTCGACCGCTCCGCGAGTGTCGACCGGCTCATAACTTTTTTTTGTCTCGACCAATATCGACTGAATTGCTACCAATAGAAGCAGCGTATTTAGATCCAGATGTTATTAAGCACAAGCTTAGCGATTGAAAGTATTTAAAAAAAAAACTATGTCCAAAAAAGGGCCAAAAATTGGCCACTTTTTGGAATTGGCCATTTTTTGGATTTCTCTTTTATTGGACATAACTATTTACGCTTTGTCGAATAAAAATGTTTTTGCTCACGACTAGCTTCATCTCATTGAAAGCTTTAATTCGGTATTCTTGTCGACAAATCAGTTAAGTTTGAAGCAAGTTATACTGCAGTCGACACTCGGAACGGTAGCCCTCACAACAAAAATTTAAATTATTTTCTTGGCAAAATGTTTTGCGCGCGCTCTCTTTTTTAAAATCTAAAATTAATTCGTCGTTTGAAATGGAAATAAACTTTTTGTAAATCTTTTATAAATTTTCTTTATTAATTTTAAAGGGCTTAGCTAATTTTTGATTAAAAATGAGTGAAGTCCCCGAAAAACCAAAAAGCGAAGACCAGAGCATCATTGTTAATGAAGCACAACAAAACTTTAAGGCGACAATGAAGGTTTTTTTTGCAGATGTTGCCTGAAATTTGGTCAATTCGATTTTAGGTTGATGATGTCGAAATGTTCAACTCACCGCCAAAAATGGACGATTCATCGGACAGCAGCGGATTATCCGAAGCCATTCAGGACAAAAAATTTGTAAGAGACTTCAACTTCGAAATATATGTTTATTTCAGCTTTTTTGTATATGCTTTTCATAAATCTTGGAAAATAATTGTTCTAAAAAGACTGTCTCGACTGATACTTAAGAATGCCAATGCTGGCCTTACTCCGGCAATTACCAAACTCAGACAGTCGCGCACAGAATTCAAGGTTATTTTTTATACAGTGAGATAATAATCACTTAAAAAATAACAAATTAAGGTTTTTTCTCCGTCCGACCAGTTGGTATCTCCGTGTACGCGCAAAATTGACAAGTGCAGGTTGGCCGGTAAGAATTCTGACGAATTTTTACAGATATTGATTATTCGGGTCCGGGTTCATATTGGCTCTGTGCCCAGCCCGTTGGCCATAGTTCTTAAATTCTTCCAAGAGTTCTTCATCTGTATGCTGCCTTAAGGAACTTTCTCCCAACCACAAATGTTCCGCTCGCGTGTCTCCGGCTACGCCACCGTTGGCAGCAGCAAAATGCGCAATAATGGCACGGTTGCGCCCGCTTGCACTCCGCAGCGATTGCAATTGGACGAAGAAGTTGAAGACGTGGCGGGAACTGAACAGCAATAGACGGTAGGAAGGAGGGGCATAGCCGGGGCCATGGACTGATTTTACAAAAATATCCATTTTTACAAACAAAAATATATGATTTTTTTGACGTCTATTATTTACATTAACATTAACTTCCCCCCCCCCCCCCATAAATTCCGCGAAAATAAAGACCACAGTGCTTTAAGGTTATTCCAGAGCGCGGCGCTCACTAACTATTTTTAAATTTAGGCCCCCAACTGATGCGCACGACGGTCGTTCTCATTAACTTGACATGTAACAATCACTTTTTGACTGCACATATTTTGCATCGAATAATTTTTTTTTTCTTTTATCTGGCGGAAATATGTATGCGTATAAAAGAGAATATACAAAGCTGAATAATCTTGTCTTAATTAAAGAGTTGTTAAAATTATGATTTTTCAAAAATTCAATTAATTAAATGTGGAAAATTGAGTTACAAACTAAGGAAATAATAAATATACTTAGGGGTTGAGAAAATTGGAAAAAATAAATGGTATGGGGGTCCATTCAGTGTAGATTCATCCGTCTGTTTGCTTTCCAGGGTTAGTCCAGTTTTGGGTGGGCGGTCCCGAGTCTGATGAGGATTGCTCCGTTTTTATTTCGATTAGTGAGCATCCGACCTCTCAGCACATCATATTCCGCTTGAGCACTTCCAACGCGCTCCAAAGCTTGATGGCCGGACCCAGCTTGAACTTCAGTTCGGTCTTCAACTGTTCCTGGCTCAGGCAGAGCAGCGACGTGCCGTCCACGTCCTCATCCACAAAGCGATCCCCGTTGGAGTCAGAGCCAGTCACGAAATTGACCCACTTGGACACTTCTTCCTTCTGCAAACACAAAAAGAATAGCTGACACCGAAGAATAAAGCTATCTAAGTTACGAAGGAATGACTAACCAATCTAGACTTTCCAAACCGAGCCAGAAATTGTTAATAGGCTTTAGGACGGTTCCCGGACAATCCATCATTAGCCATTTTGTTGGCCATAAATTTTTGTTACTTATCCTTAAATTTACCATCGAAAGCTATGGCATTTTTGTTTTAGAATCCGTGCAATTTTGAATTTGTTCGAATTCAGACCCGGGGTTCAAAATAACGAAGATTCGAGTTCAGGTTTATGATCAGCGCCCATTATTACCCTATAAAGGACCTTTCGCTAGAAAAGACAAAGGAAGTCACAAAAAGAAAGAAACATAAGAATACCGTCCACGTGTGCACTCCATGCGCCACCAGCGCCTCAATGTCCGAGTTGCGCTCCATAAAACTTGTTGGAGTTGGCACTGGCGTAGCCGGAGACGAGGAGGGGGCGGCCACTGTGTTCAACGACGACTGCCGTGCCACAGAGGAAGAAGAGAGAAATGGAGTTGGTGTCCCTAGAAAACGAACAAATTAAGAGAGAGCAGAAAAGGAGACGAGTAATCATTGAATCCGCACTTTTTGCTAAACATTAATTGAGAAAATTCGACCAAATTGGCATTAACCTGGGTGCGCCCCACTTGGCCCTGTCGGAGCGAAAAAATGTTGTTGTGAGCTTCCAGCCATGGTGCCCGCGGCGTACAACAAATGCTGCTGCTGCTGTTGTTGCTGATAAGTATGGGCCGCGACCGTTTGCTGCTGCTGTTCAGCACTGCTGCTCACCACCATTTGGTGGTGTGCCGCCGTATTAAAGTACATCGCCGTCGGCGTACCGTATTGGATCATTGTCGGCAGTGCCCCAGGCGTTGGACGAATTGCCATCGGCACGGCCAACATGGCTGCCGTTTGGTCAGCAGGAGGCGATTGGCCAAACGGCGGTGGTACAAATGAAGTGCCAGAGCCATTGCCACCAGACAGCCTCTGAAGTGAACGATTACATCGCAAAGAAATAAGGCAAATAAATCCAAAATGACTCTGGACTGTTTATTTACGGACACTTAACCCGAATGTGATAACCTGGTTCATCGACATTAACTGCTCCGCGTGTTGGTCTACCGGCAGGCGACGTTTGCTCAGCATTTGCGGTTGCATTGCGGAAAATGCAGATCCCAATGGACTGGTGATGTGACAATTCGACTGTTGTTGTTGACCCGAAGAATCGCTGGACGACGATGGGTCGGAACGGCGATGGGACGGTGTTGCCAACACATTACTTGTTTGAAAAGATTTTATAATAGGATTAGATGACGACAGGATTTGATCAAATGTTACCCAGTTTTAGTTTCGTTTCCTGTCATGCCGGTCGAGCTGTTCAGCGCGTCCTCCAGCGACCCACCGGAAAGTTTCATTCGTTTTGATGCCTTCAGTTGCTTACGGCATGCCTTGCTGCAGTACTGCACGTGGTCTTTGTCCCTTGGCACCTCTTTGAACGAACGACGACAGTACAGACAGCGCTCCTCGCCCTCCTCCGAAGCATTGCTGCCACCCGACCGACGCTGCTCCGATGAAAGCGAATCCTGCATTTTATGAAAGTTATGCGTGGTCAATGTAAAATGATTGATTTTACAGACCAAATTGACGGAACGAACAAGTTATTCTTTGTAGTGAGAAAATGTTCCGTTATGTGTTTGTGGAATTATAACTACACCACAAGGTCTCGTGGTGTAGTTGGTTATCACGTCAGTCTAACACACTGAAGGTCGCCGGTTCGAGTCCGGCCGAGATCATATTTTTGATTTTTTTTAATTTTACCGAATAATAAGATTAATTTGGCTTTCAGCGTCCCCAAAAATAATATAAATTCATTTTCCACTTTTGTCCAATTGACCATACCTTGGGAGATGATTTTAATTTGCCATCCGCCGCCGTCGTTGCCTCTTTCGTCGTCGGTTTTCCCCCGTTGGGCGGCGTAAATTTTGACGAGGAGGAAGACACTTTTTCGCCACAATTTTTCGATTTTGCTGCAACTGTGGTTGCCGTCGCGGGCTGTGCTGAAGCGGAGCGCGATTCGGGCAGTGGTGAAACGGGTGGTGAAAAGGGCTTTTTCGCGTGTTTGTCGCGCTTGCTGCTTTTGGCTCCGCCCGTCGTTGAACCACCGCCCGAACTTTCCACACTGCGACGTGCGTTACGTTGCTGTTCTTCTATAAAAATAAAAATGAAAGCAGAAAGATGAATTCGCAAAAAAAACTGACAATATTTGCACCGTTTTTTGTCATTTCTACAATTTTTGAACAACAAAAAAAATAACTTCACCAGTATTCCTTCTGTTATCAGCTCTATGAGTGTCTTCAGTGTTTATCCCACCAGAAATGCATTTTTGCTTGCTTTTGACGGGAACAAGTGGTGAATTTAAATCGTCAAATATTTTGACAAATTTTTGTTCCCATTCGGCCACTTCAAAATTATCGCCATCATCGTCAAAATCACAATAATAGTCATAATAAGGCGTTAGCATAAGTTTGGACCTCAAATTTATTGAAGTGCCTTTAGCTAAAAAGAAACATAAGTTTAATAATGGCCCAAAAAAGTTAATAAAGACCAGAAAGGAAGTATTGATGTAAAAACCTTCCAATTTTAAAAATCCAACTATCACCCACCACCTTGTGCCAGAGCCAATGTGCGCTGCTGTTGGCGCGCCTCGATAAGCACTTCTTGGGCATATTTGTCCGGGTCAGACGTCTGGAAAGGCGAGTTCTTGCCGAAGTCCATCTTCAGCAGTCCGTCCAGCTCGCGTCTGCGACCCTTCTTAACCACCGCAGCTGCCGCCGCCTCTGCCGAGTCGTCTGCTTCGGCGATTAGCTCATCCGTCGCTGGCGTTGTGTCATGAAGCCATGGTTGATGTTTTTGTAGAAGCTTCTTATCATCGCCTGTAGCACTGGCACCTTTAAAATTTTTTGTTTTTGATTGACATTTCAGCTGATAATAATATGATGTAATACTAAATTGGACGGACCGGACAAGGTAAACAGAATGTGCAAACCCCAAACTAAATTTTCAATTCATCCGAATGTGTGTATGTCTACAAGGTCCGCTCTTAAAATCAACAATGCCTGATGGGCTTAATTAACCTTCTGCTGTTCGGTCACATGTCGTCGGTTCCATTCCGTCGGGTGTCTTTGGCGAACGCGTCGGAGACGAGGCGGACGATGAGGCGGCGGACGACGCAGTAGCCGTGCGTTTACGCCCTTTACGTCGCACCGCGTTTTCAACAACTGTTTTAATGACATTTTTTTATAACAAAAAAAAATGTTTTTTAATTTCTATCGGCAAACCCATGTTTGACATTGTAAAGGTTTGGTGGATGGATTGAATATACTCAACTTTTGATGGACAGTTATTATTAATAAACAAACATACACATTGTTTGTGCATCCTTTTCTGGCGAAGCCGTAGTCGCTTCGCAGCCAATCTCCGCTTCAAGTCCCGCCTGTTCCCTTTTCAGTCTGTCCAGCAATTGTCGGTGTTCGCAAGGGAACGGTTCGATGTCCTCCTCAAAAGTGTTATTTTAGAATTATTAATTGCCAAACACGTGCAACTACCTCAATTTCAAAACCGTCAATGAAATGTTTGAGCGGCCCAAACTTGGTGCCATTAGCATCAAACATTCGCTCCCGGATTACTTTGGCCTCGCGTTGAAAAACGCTCTCCATCGATTGGGCGGTGCTCACAATTGGCTCTTCTTCGCTTCGGTTAAACACTGCAGGAAAAAATTGTCAGAATATTTGGTTGGTTATCTAATGCCTTATGCATTTGTCGATGAAACCGAGTTTTGGGAGGAATATGACAAGCAAAACGCCGCTACAAAGTGATGTCCCAAAGTTTGGTCGACGGCTTTTTGGGTCACCGCTTAAAAATACCCGCAATGTCCGTGACTGGACAGTCTCACCCATTCAAAACGGACAGATATTAGGTACTGTCTTCCTTACACAATTAATTATGTTTGCAAACCCATGAGGGTTCAATAGGTTCACTCCAAACCCTGAAATTATAGGCCCGCCCCGCGCGTCCTTCAGCAGACCTCGGCAAAGCACAGGCGGCGGTTCATTCTCTTCTTCGTCAACAACCGCCGATTGGTCGTCCATTTGGTGTTGGGAATGTTGTAAGGATGGGTCTAAAAATAGTTATAATTGCAAAAATCCAAAAAAATAATCACTTGTATCCGCAGTAATTGCAACCAATGCATTGGGCACAACACTTTTCGCGTCCATTTTCCGTTTTCGTTTAGACGACGATACTTTGGCAGTTAACGAATTTGCTTTAAAGGCATAATTAAGAAAAAGACTTTTTAAAGAATAACACTTGGTCGGAATGAATTCGAAGTTGTACCAGCCAACCCTTAATTATGCAATGAAAGTGGAAATAAAATTTTAGCAAATCGGCACCATTTTTGTGCATGCGCTGCTCGACATCGGCTGAAGGTGTGGCCAACGCCGTTGATGAACCACTGCTGTTGCTGCTGCTGGTTGATGGCATCATTCTCACAGTGCCAAGTGACTGAAACAAAAAAAAAATTATTTTCGACAATAACAAAAGGAGGTAAAATTCCTATTCTTCTATTCTTTTTTGAAGACCGGCTGGAATGATTGTAGTTGTTGTTGATGCTGAACATGTTGAGGCGCTTGCAAAGTGACAATAGCACCCGACGGGGTAAGAAAGTATTGATGCTGGGAGGGCGGCAACTGCGGGTAGGGAGCATGGGGATGGTGCGCTCCACCAAACATAACCATTGGTGCCGTAACGGGTTGAGCATGGAGAGGACCTGAAGGGTAAAGACAAAAGAATGTTAGCCAGGTAAGTTGGCCAATTTTCCCACCTTCCCCAATCGTCTGGCTTCCTTTGGGGGCGATCGGTGTACGTGCAGCCGCCGTTGTAGTCGTCCCTCGGGGTTGGACTCCGACAGTGGTGGTGCCCTTCTGCTGTTGGGGAGGCGAAGGCCGATGCTGCTGGGAGGAAGAAGCCACAAAGTTTTGTTGGTCCACCGAATTTTGGGACGGAAGAGCGGACGCAGAGGGCAAACCGACACCATTGGCGGCGGCGGCACCACTACCAACGCCATTGCTTGAGACCATTGCTGCTAAAACAAAGGCCAAAAATGTGGGAAACAAATAAACAAAAAAAAATGCATTTTGTTTCAATAAGGAAAAAAATTTAGAAAAAATTACGCATAAAAATATCGTTTCCGGATCGGAAGTACACATTGCGGATATGTTGTTGCTGCTGAACAGCTACCCGTTGCTGCTGTTCATCGGCAGTTTGAGCTGCAACAGATAATCCTCAAATATATACATTTAAAAAACTCTATGAATAAAAAATCACTTCCTATTATACTATATTTGTGTCTCTTTTATTTTAGAAGTATCAAATTGAATTTGCGAGACAATTTTAAATTTTAATTTTGGGCCCGGCTTAAATTGACACATGCAAATCAAACGGCATGGCCAACTCCGTAGCGGATAAAATTATAAAGCCCTTCAAAAAATGCTTTCACATTCCCAACTCAAAATCTAAAATATTCCAAATCCCAACCCAACCCTGCAAATGTGTTGTTATTGCTGCCGCTGGCGTTGCTGCGGTCAGAGGAATATTTGCCGCTGTGCTGCTGCTTGTCTCTGTCGCTTCAGCCGCGGGCATCGGAGAGAAGAAAAACTGTTGCAGGGCCGGTGTCACAGGGATCAGCTGCTGATGGCCAGATGCAGTGGTCTGAAGGAGCAAGCATTTATTTCGCTATTTGTCCATTAAATCCAACCTGACGGATGAAATAATGAGCAATTCCGCCGCCTGAACCCCCTCCGCTCGGATATGCCGCCATTACACTGGCTCCAGCGGTGCCGCCGTTTGGTGCAGCAGCGAGCGCAAAGTTTGGCGGAAAAAACATACCGCCGGCCGGGGCACTCGATGAGACGGCAGAACAAACCGGGAACACGGAGGCGGTAGACGGTGTCTGAAAAAAGGCTTTGATAAAAATTTGTTTGTCCTCCCTCAACTACTTGTTGTTGTTGCATATCGACGACTGACACAGACGCGTTCCGTTGCTCCACTTCATCGACGACGCCCCCATCGGCGATAGTCAGGGCATTCTTCGCTTTCGGTGCCGTCGTTTTCTTCTTTTTGGGCGGCCTCGGCTTTAACAACTGTTGCCCTTTCCCGGCGCCACTCCCACACTGTTGTTGCGGCTGAAATTGTGGTCCTCCAGTCAAGACCATCACCGCTTTTGTGATTGTCGGTGTTGTTGCTGCACTGCTTGCTGTTGTCGTTGTACTCGCTGGCATTGTCGTTGTTTGCGTTGTTGATGGCTGTGGCATGCTCTGTTGTTGTTGCGGTAGCGGATGCGGGGGTGAAATTTCAGCCCCGGCGGCCACTCTGTTCACCGTATCGTTCAAGGTATCGGCAAAACGGCCCAGCGAAGCGGATTCTGCTTCAGCCACAGCGACAGCATTTGTTGTTGTACAATTGCTGCTGGAACTTCTTGCGTTCGACTCGTTGTTCTTGGACTCTTTTGTTGTCGCAGCTTCGCCAAGAAGTGCAGGCACGGCGACGCAACTGCCACCGGTTGCCCCAACTCGTTGAGAAACAACGGCAGCAAATTTTGTTGGGGCGGTGGTGACCGTGCCATTGGCAAGAACTTAATTGAATGGCATTGAAACCTTTGCCAATTTATGCGATGTACTGAACCTGCTGAGGTCGTCTTTGTTCCGCTGAAAATTGGCGTTGTGCTACCAGTCAATTGTGCGCGAATTGATCCGCCGCCACTACAGCCTGCACTTTTTACGCAGGTCTGCTTGGTTGTCAGTGAAATTGTTGTTCCCGCGGGTGCCATCGTCGTCGCCGTCGATGTTGTCATGACTGTTGTATTGGTGGAACAAATTGCCGCTGTGGTTGCTGCTGTTGCATTCATTTTTTGTTGCTGTGTCTGCGGAAGCGTTTGCTGTTTAGAGTGTATCATATTTTACAAGATTTTTATGAGTATCCCACATTTACTACTAGGAGATTTACGGCCCGAGCGGAAAGGGGAGTTATGGCATGAGATTATACAATGTTTTCATATACCTTTTTGGCGGTTGGCCTCGGCAAAATGCGCGTCACCGGCGTTGGCTGGATGGGCGCGCGCATCAGCGCAAGCGTCGGCGGTTGAGTGGGAGCAGCCGACGAACCGCTCGCAGTCGACGGCGTCGAGCGAGCGGCTGCCGCCGCAGCGGTTATACTCGCGGCACTTTTGCCTGCGATGGAAACTGTCACAAAGGTGCTGACACTGCTTGACACCGCTGTCGGGGACGAAGTTGCTGCTGTGGTAGCGTCGGTGGTAATCAAAGACAAATTCGTCTATAGAAATAATTGTACTGTTTGAAAATGACCTTTAATGCAACTGGTAAATTACACACCCACCCAAGCGCTTTAGAAATGTAATTATTTACGAATTCCCCTATACTCACGAGTGTTGAAGACACCGGCACAGTGGTGGTAAGCGTAAAGGCGCAGTCGGCAGTATTTTGGGAGGATGTGTTTGTCAAAACGCACGTGGTTTGTGGCACTACGGACGATGGCAGGCCAATTGCGGCAGGTACAGAAGCCGAAACGGATCCGGTGGCTGCCGCCGGCGCTTCCAGTGCTTTTGACGTCCCATCAGCGTCCAAAGACTCATCAACAGCCACTTTTTTTTGTTCCAATTTCAATTTGTTCGATTCAAATACCGCCGGAGGGTTAATGGACACAGGGGTGCTCTGTTGTTTCTTAAAAGACAAAAGTAATTGTCCCAGTAAATTAGAGCACCACCTGAGGGCCGGACCCGACAATCACTGACTTTTTGTTTCACTTTCCTAGCCGAGAAATTCTTTTTTAACCTTATGAACATTGGTGTCCTCCAAAAATGGCAAGTCGTTTGCCTTATTGGCAATAATTGTCGTCGCTGTCTCTGCCATTGGCGTTTTTTCACCAACTTCGGAATAGGCAGTGTCGGCTGCTGAATTTCGCTATTCATTTAAATCCATCTTTAAAAAAAAAATTCCTAACCGCCTGCGGCATTTGGTCTTCCGCAGGTCGACAGAGATAGAGTGCCGTCGCAGCCATTGTCGAAAGTGGGCGCTGGCGTCGCCAATGGAGACGACTCTGCGCCGCTTGTGCAGCCGCCGCTCTCTGCGATTACCAGGCGCAGCGATCGCTCTGAGTCAGCGCTGGTCGAACGGCGGCCACCGCTGCAAACGGACAAAGGATTGGCGACCGACGAAAACGTTGACAAATCGACGCTTCCGCCGTTTTGATGCTGCGGTTGCTTAACTGCTTCCGGTTGTTGTTTTTGGACTCGTGTTGCTTTTTTTGGTGGTCCAATGTTAGTCAAATTTGGTTCTAAATTAGAATTTCTTGAAATGCTTATTACGATAATTGTCGAATCTTGGAAATGCCTTTTTCATAAATACCTAATTCATGAAGTGTAAATTTATCGGTTTTCCCCATTTTTTAAAAATAATTTATTAGCTTGTTGACTAACTAACTAAATAACAACCAATGAATCAATAACCTGATGATGGCAAATCGTTGTTCTCCACTCCGCTGGTTTTGGCCATAATATCGGCGATGGTCGCATGGACTGCTTCGTCTTCTTCGCCCGGCATTGTCAAAGATTAGTTTTTGACATGTCAAAGTGAACAGTAATTTACGCACGCCTAAAGGCAAAAATAATTTATAATTTTAATTAATATAAAGTAAAAAAATGGGGTCAAAACCAATTATAATATGTATTTATTAATTTCACTAATTGGGACCCGATTTGACAATGCGCATTTGAAGTGTAAATTTTACGGGCAATTTGTTGATGAAGGCAATTCAGTTGCCATGCAGTTAAACGGGCAAAAATAATGGAAACCGGAATGCTGGCTAGAGCAAAGGCATTTTCGAAATGGGAACGGAAGGAACGCTTTGTGTGAACGGATCAGTTTTGGATATCGGGCGGGGGCGGTGAAAAGGTTTTTGTTTATGAGCAATGGCAGACAGCAGGGCGAGCGAGTGAGTGAATGAATCGCCGCCACAGGATGAATGGATGGATGAAGGAAGAGTTTGTGGGGGGTGGAATCACACAGCGGCGGGGCGGCGGTCGAATTCGTCGCTCGTCGGCGTCGTCCTCCAACCAAAATTGCTTCCCACTCGCCACAGCGTTAGCAGCAGCATCAGCAGCAGCAAAAGGCACATAGAAGGAGGGAGGAAGGGAATGCACTGTTTTGTGTGCGTTCTCTGTGCTCTTTCCCCTCCTCTCCCCTTCCCCACTCGCCACAGCAGCAGCCGCCTGGGCTCGATGGGTTGGGCACCACCGTCCAACTGCAACCAGTAAGAACCATCCATCCATTCACTCCACCCCCCCCCCCACCCTCATTTCTTGCCTACCCCCTTCTGCTACTCCTCATTAGCCGTTAAGAGCAGCACTAAGGAAAGGATGTGGGAGGAAGGGAGGGAGGGAGGGAGGGGGGGGGGTGTGATAATGGTTGATTGTGCGCGTGTATAATACCGAAAGTGTCCTTTTTTACCTTCTAAATGATAGTACAAAATACGTGGAGATCTTCCTGTATATTATACGGTCTTCTGAACTCAATAACTTTCCTTTTTGTTTTAGGTTAGGTGAAATAACGCACATAATTCTATTTCATATGAGTTCCATCAACTTGAATATTTTTGTCGATTGTGTCACCATTTTAGTGGAAGGGGGGGGGGGGATTAGGAGACAATACATATGATGAAAGATGGGAGAGAGAAAGAGAGAAAAGAGATACACAGAGAAAGGGAAGAATGAGATTTTGCATGAAATGTGCCCTAGAATCGTTCATCCATGAAAGCACTTTAAAAGGCCTTCAGATTGTCGGATGACGCCATTTGTACAGAATATTTGTGCGATTCCCTCTTACTCTACGGTAATGCGTTCAAATTAAAAAATGGTTTATATTCGACAATTGCCAAGTGTCACTTTGGACACGAATGTCGGTCGTCAAATGCAAAGAATGTGTGCGTCGGGGAATGAGAGGGAAGAAAGGGAGGGACGAATGAACAGTGAGTGAGAGGTATATTTGCGAGAGAAAGACCAACAAACATTTTCTTCTTTCCTCTCATCCAACCCCAAAGAAATAGTACTGGAAGTGGGGAAGTGAAAGAAATATTCTTTTCCCTCGCCTAGGCACAGCCCCGCCCACCTCTGCAGATGAATAATGCCCAGGTAGCCAATCAGCAAGCGGCACACCCCCTTTCTCTGCCTGCCATCATTTTGTCTGCTTCTCTACCAGCCTGGCGGTGCATGTTTCGGCGAAGGGCCAGCCCTTAATCCAATGAAATGAATCATGTGGATACACTTGGTCTAAAGATTAAACCAAGTGTTATAACACTAAAATGCCTAAAGGTAAATACAACTTTTGAAAATTAAAAAAAAAAGAACAGTGTTTGGACATGATAATTTTGCAAAAGTCCAAACACTGTTGGGCATGATTTGTTGCACTATAATAAGACTAAAAGGTTGAATCATTTTAGATTCATCAATTTTTTTAAACAATAATTTAATACCGTAATCCAAAAACCATTAACCAGGTAGAGTTCAAACGACAATTGTACAAACGGTAAAATAAATATTGAAAACTTGCCAATTACTGTTGTCGTTCGTTCCTTGCCTGTTTATGAAATATCAGACAATATTCTTTCAACTAGATTCGTGGCCTTGATGGCATTTCAGGAAATCCAGGGGACTTTACTTTCAACCGTATTTAGTAATTATAAGATGGTTACCGTTACCATTTAATATTTACGAATATCAATTTCAACAAAATGGAATTTGCGCAACACATTTAGAACGAATACACTGTGTAAACTTAAAATAAGAGAATAATGGAATTACAAATTCTCTGTATTGTGTGTATTATAGGCACAGAGCTCCTATCAACCTTAATTTTTAGGGGTCTTAAAATTCTAAATTTCAGACAAGAACGGAAAAAGGGAGGGGGCTCTGGTTTTAAGGCACACACTTTAATTCATCCATCATAAATAATGATCATAAATCGTATTCATCCTTTCAAGTCATCCCCAATGAACTTTTCCATTCATATTACGCCGGTCATCGCTGCCGTCCCTCGGGGGCATCACTTTGAAGACTGGGACGAAGTGCGTTCGCGCTCCTTCTCCTTGCGCTTCTCCTCTCCTTTCAGCGCGTTGTCCACAATGCGACGCGTGTCGCCTTCTGGGTGTCCGTGCTTGTGCTCGACCTGTCAAAGTAGACTTCATTGCAACGTACTCAACATTAAAAAGTTTATATAAATACACAAGATTTTTTTTTTTTGAAAAAAGCACTGAATATTTAGCTAACAATAAGAGAGATTAAACCAAACAAATAAATTATATTTGTCAAACCAAGATCTTGCTTTCTGTCGTTGAGTTTTTAGTGTGCTTCGAATGATTACAATTTATAAAATGAATGGAATTAAAAACAAGCTATATTTGGGGGGGGGGGGGGGTCACAACGATTTTTTTAGTCGAAATAAGTGGATTATTATTTTCGATCATCTATAGAAGCGCGTGTCTATTCTAAGTTTTGGTTTGACATACAACAATCTGACCTGCTCGGTTTTGGTGCGCTTGCCCTGGTTATTTTTGATCGCGTCGCCGTCACCCCTAAACAGAACGTGGGCTACGGATTATCCCGTAGGAAAAGTAACACCTTCATGACGACCAATTCGGAAAATGGATGTCGGAGGCAGCCACGAAAAACCCGGGTCACATCCGACTTGTACATGGCGAAGTTGTACAACCCCGACTCGTACTCGACCTATGATATATGCATTGGCTGTCTATCCCCTCACTGTCTGCACTGTCGTGTAAAAAAGTACGAGTCGGGGGTGTACGAATTCGGTGCACCCCAAAACTCAGCCGCCGAAATTCAGCCGCCGAAATTCAGCCGGCCAAAACTCAGCCGGCCGAAACTCAGCCGAGACATAATTCAGCCAAAAAAAAATTCAAAAAAAAATCCGGCCATAATACATCACGGAGCAAAAATGGAAAATATGAATCTGAGGGCCCAGACTCCAAATCACCTACTAAACCACGGACAAATTATTGCGCTAAAAACCAGCGCACACTCGACTACGGCGGCCAGTAGGTGGGGCGCCGCTCGCTCGCTCCGGGTTGCTCGCGCCTGATGT
>JAKKIK010000798.1:0-23000 GCA_024500135.1 Heterodera carotae | reverse complement strand
CCTTTTTTGCCCCCTTTTTGGCTGCTGACGCCCCCTTTTTGCCCCCTTTTTGGAGGCTGGCGCCCCCTTTTTGATGTACTGAGATCGCCACCCTGGTTAGAGATCGGACAGAATCATGATCCTGTCAAGATTTTGCCAGAATCCTGATCTTGATTTTTTTCGAAAAAAATCAGGACATGATCCTGGTGAAATCAGGATTCAAAGCTTGAAAACATGATCCTAATCATTTCCGAAATCCTGATCCTGATTTTTTCAAAATTCCATTAGAGATTTGGATATTTTTTTCGACATGAATAAGAAAACATTATTGGCAAAAAAGGAATAATCCTGATCCTGGTCATTTCCACCTGATTTTTTCAATTCCGACTCTAATATGTAGGTTCGAATTTCTCAAAAAATCACAGAAATATGGAGCCAAGAAAGTCCTAAAATTTCATATCATATACTGTACAATAAATAACATTGCATTCCTATCATAATATTAATAAATGTCTATTCAAACAGCAGCAGAGGAGCCCAGCGGATGGTCAAATCGAAGTGAGAATTCGAAAATAATCCGTGCGGTCTTTCCCAAAGTGCCAAATGCTTCCAAAAGGCTGTTTTTTGAAGGCGATTTTTTGTACATTGACGACAAAAAATATCCAGCCGAAGGTAAGTAATTAACACATTTATACAATTTGCAATTAATTTTTATACATTTTAAGAATTTCTTGAAACAGTTAGCGAAGACGGAGAGAACAAATTGGAGATAAAATGGGATAAAATTAGTGAAATTGCTCCGTCGGTAAACGCTGAAAATATCGATGCGTTGCTGAGTAATTATATTTTTTACACGCTTATATTATTAAATTTATTACCGTTTCTTTTTTTATAGGAGACTTAGGAAAATATTACAATAAAAATTGTTTATAGGGTCTTGCTCATCTCGCGGCGTTTCTGGAACCGCAAGGTTTTTTGCATAAAAAATGATTTTTCATAATTGTTTGAAAAATATTTATGGCAATAATTTTGTAACTTTTTAAGGCGTTTTGCTGAGTTATTTTTTCCGACAAGTGCGAATTCTGGTGATGAACAGGTGGAAAATGAAGAAAAACTTGGTATTAAATTTAAAAATAGTCAAAATTAAAAAAAATTAATTTTTCCAATTAGTTATATTTTTCCTCCATTTTTTTAGCCCCGACACTTTTTTTGGGATTATGTGGTAGGGTTGCACTTCAAATGGGGTGGGGTGTCTTTAAATGATTTTCTACGGTGAGGGCAGAACCCTCTAGTTTTTCCTACCTATATTAGAGAGCCCCAGGCCTTTATTTTTCATCATGGGGGGGTCTAATAAAGCAAATATGGCAAATTTTAAAATTAAGACCAAAAACTAATGCGTCGTCATGACGAAAATTTTATTCAATTTGAAAGGAAATTGTATCATTCTGAAGGTAAATTGAAAATAAAATATAAACTGATTTTTAAATTTCAATGAAATTTCTTTTGTCTGCTTTTAAAGGCAACGAGATAAGCGAAATTGTGCACACTGGTGAAAGCAGCCGGAGCGATGGAACAGCAGCAGCAATAAATGGCACCATTTTATACATAAATAATTGTATTTCCTGTATTAGTGCCCCACACCCCTCTAATGATGATGCCCCTCCTGTAATTATGCACCCTGCCAAGCCCGTATCCAGAAGAAATTTTCGGAGGGGGGAATTGGCCAACTGAGCGCGCCATTTCAGCGCCAAAAATTTATAGGTCCAATTTATTTTGTCAAAAAAATGATAATTTCCTTTGTTAACATTTAAAAATTTTAAAAATCATGTACCATTGATGGAGAAAAAAAAAATCTTTTTTCATTTCGTGGGAGGGGGAATTCCCCCCCCCCCCCCTGGATACGGGCCTGCCCCCTGCCCTCAAATTAATGGTCCCTTTTGGGAGGTTGGGAAATTAAGCCTCCTTGAAGGGACATGAAGATTAAAGCTAACCCCCATCTCTAATAGAGCATAAATTATTGTAAAATTAAAAATAATATAAATTAACATAGATTTCGATGAAGAAGATGAAGAAGAAGATACATACTCAAAACGAAGTGAAAGTTCGATGATTGTTCGGCAAGTTTTCCCAAAAATTCCCAAAAATGCAAAAAAAGTTGGGTTTGAAGACGACAAAGTACGCATTGATGGCAAGCTTTATCCATCCGAAGGTTTTCTTTGCTTGTTTATTGTTGATCAATTTTTAGAAGAAAATCCATAAACCTCCAAAAAACTCAAAAAAACTTTACTACAAAATATAAATTGTATGGCGGAATTCATTGATTTTAAAATTGCATATATATGTACCTAATACCATTTCCAACGCCTCCCTCTAATTAAGCCTCCCAATAGAGCCCCTAAATACTCCTCCAATAAAGGTCCCATTCATAGGCATTCGCAGGTGCTCTAATATAGCAAAGTGTAAATACATAGAATTTGAATTAAATCTCCACTAGAGATGGAATTTTGAAAAAATCAGGATCAGGGTTTTCGGAAATGGACTAGGATAGGATTTTTCAGGATTCGAGTCCCAATTTTTCAGGATTCTGACCCTGATTGCCATTTTACAGGACCAGGATTTTCGAATGACCAAGACAAGATTTTTCAGGAATCCTGATCTTGTCCGATCCCTAGTCCCCACGCTTTGGGGACAGTCTCTGGCACCGTCGGGAATGACATGTCGGGGACGTTCTCAATTAATTATACAGGGACTTGACATGGCACAATGATAAAAAAACTTTCC
Organism: Heterodera carotae; assembly: GCA_024500135.1. Lineage (NCBI taxonomy): Eukaryota > Metazoa > Nematoda > Chromadorea > Rhabditida > Heteroderidae > Heterodera > Heterodera carotae. The sequence goes on along the minus strand of JAKKIK010000798.1, from coordinate 20,240 downwards.
CCCATTGAGGATTTCTGGAAAGCATGACAAATTCACGAGATCCGGCGGCCGAAATACGACACAGAAATTTTGTGGACATTGCTGCAGAAGAAAATGGTGGTGTTATTTAAATAGTTAAAAAAATTAAACTTTCAATTTAAGAGAAAAGTCCGAGGAATGTGAGGAGTAAATGCAAGTAATAAATATAATACATTTATATATTTTAAAGAGTAGGGATGGTATAAAATAAAGTTTCGTTTTAATGCATTTAATTTAAATACGACAAAACAGATTATTAATGGTCTAAAAAAGAAAAACAAAGTTTTTTTTGGCGTAATGACTGCCAAATTCAAATTTTCATTTGAAAATCCCATCTTTAGGTGTTTTTTTCGTTAATTTACACGAAACAAAACATTTCTTGCAGTCTCTGCTCCCCATCCCTGTGATTTATTTGAGAACTGAAAATGGCACTGTTGTCTGATAAAGCGGAAATTCTGGCTTCTTTGTTCATCTTCCAAATCCATTAAATTTATTTATATTTTCTAAAAAAAAATTATCCCCAAAATTAGTTCCTTTGAATTTAGAGAAACAATTAGGAAATTTAATTGTCAAGCCTTAGCATTTCTTTTTTTTATTGCTTCCTTTTTGCCAAGCATTTTTTCAATACATTTTGCAGGCGACTTGCAAAGGCAATTTTGCGCTGCATGCGCTCGATCGGGCGAGCGTGCATATCGCCGCTGAAGTCGTCAAAGCATCATCACAGTGGCTGTACAAGCTACAAGCGCGAGTGCGTATGCAGCGGCGTGCTCTGCAACGCTGTTGATGAATACGAATGCAAGCATTTGCGTGCAGCAACGGCAGCTGGCAAGCAAGACTGAGGTAGGTTGTATTGCCGCGTGCGCGCATGCGGAGCGTGCTGGGTCGTTTCGTAAATTCCGCCACTATGGGCGTTTCGTAAATCCGCCACTTTTTGCAAGTTTTTTTGGGCTATAACTGACGATAACTTTTTTATTATTTTACTAATTTTAGTGATCTTGGTATCAATAGAAAGCTAAAGTTGTTAAGAAGCATTGCTTAAGCAGAAGCTAAGCAATTAATCCACTCTAAAAAAAGTTACGGTTTTTAAACTGCCAAAAGTCATATTTTTATGTACAACTTTTTTTAGAGTCGATTAATCGCTTAGCTTCTGCTTAAACATTGCTTCTAAACACCCTTAGCTTTCTAATGATATCAAATTCATAGAAATAGGTGAGTAATAAAAAAGTTATAGTCCATTATAGGTCAAAAACTTGCAAAAAGTGACGGATTTACGAAACGACCTAGCACCCATGCGGAGACGCATGCATAGGGTAAAAAGTTGGGCGGGAGAGGGTCGGGAAGTGACCAAAGGGGTGGAATCCCGGATGGGATTTGTCGGATCCCGGTTTTTCATCGACCAAGATCAAAGCAACAAGGGTATTCGAATTCCAGTTTTTCATAGACATTGATTAAACCAACACGGAACTCTGGTGACTACCGGACTGGAATTTTCTGAAATCCCATTTTTTCATTTCACCTTGATTGAACCAGACCGGAATTTTCAATCCCGTCCGGTATTTTTTTTAATTGCCTCCGGTTAGCCGTCTGGTCTACCCAAAACGGCATTTATTTTAAAATTAAAAGAAATGAAATTTTAAATAAATCTTAAAATTTAAGTTTAGAATATTATATAAGGCAAAATGTTTGATTGAGAAAAAAAGAATGAATTTTACGCTGTTGAGGGCACAAAATAAATGGCAAAATTAATTTGTTATTAATCAAAGTGATTTGTTTGTTGTTAAACCCATTTTATTTTAAATGATACATCATGACATTTTTGTGCATGTCAAATAAATAAATTGACAAACAATTAATTATTTTTTGTGGATGATTTTTTGGTGGATTTTTTGAGCGCGGAATAAATTTTCAAAGACTTTTCTTGTGCTTGCCGGTCTTCAAGTGCTTTGTCCAGTCGGATGCTTTGTTTGTGGAATATTCGCACTGCGGGCACTGTTGCGAAAGAAATTGAAATAAATTTTATGCAAATTATTGGCACCCGCAAGCGATTAAAAACAAATGCCTAATTGTTTACATAAAAATTCATAAAAATTTCTCAACGGCGCCTATCGACACCATCGAACCCAAATCCTTTTACTGGCATGAGCAAACGGTTCACTACAAAACGCCGCAGCCGAAACGCCGCTATAGGATGACTTCCCTTTAGACCTATTTCGAACCCCAGACCTGAATTCGAACATAGGGTCGAACTTTTTCTTACATTTATTTAAACACCGAAACGCCAATAGCTATATGTATTTGACTAAACCGGCAAATTAAATTTATCTTTAAAATTGCGCTAAGAACCAGCGCACACTCGACTACGGCGGCCAGTAGGTGGGGCGCCGCTCGCTCGCTCCGGGTTGCTCGCGCCTGATGGGCCCGACATTAACCAGGCGCTCGCAACCCTCCGCTCGCTCGGGCGCCCCACTACTTGCTCCGTCTTCGCATGCTCCTTTTTGCGTGAAACTCTGTCCTTACATAACCCAAACTGCTGTTTTGGTCATTGGTAATGAAAAGGCCTAACCTAGGCCTAGTTTTTCCAACATTTTGCTTAAAAAATTAAATTTCGATAATAAAAGTTTATTTCGAAAATCCTTTTTGCATGTAATTTTGAATTAAATTAAATTTAAAAGTTTCAGAGGGGGTCGCAAAAGAGATAAGTATCAATGTTTACAGAAAATAAAAATAATTGTAACAAAAGTTCGACCCTATGTTCGAATTCAGGTACGGGGCTCAAAATAGGTCTAAATGGAAGTCATCCTACGGCGGCGTTTCGGGGGCGCGTTTTGAACTGCTCCGATGAGCAAACCTAGAGGATCTATGAAAAAGCACCACCTAAAGAGCGCTTTTTTTAGTTCCCCCCCTGAAATACAAGGTCTGGCTACGTCCTTGGTTATTATTAATACCAATTAAATTATAATTCTATTATCCAGATTCATGCATGTTTTAGGTTTTATATCCCGGACTTTAATGCGGTATAATAAATATTTTTTTAAATGCTAAATTTTTCGGCATTCGGACCTTTTCATTATGGTTCAAACGGGACCATGACTTTTCACAAAACCGGGACCTGGTCTTCCCTGGCCTAGGAAGCCCGGGACCCAATTTTTCAACCGAAACCTGAAAAAAATTGAATTTCCCGCCCGGTCCCGCTTGAACTCTACTTCCCATGATTACCCAGACAAAAAAAAGGCTTACATGGAATCGTTTCAAATCACTGTGCGTGTATCTGTGTGCCGAAAGTGAAGAATGTTGTCCAAATGCGGCATGGCACTGTTCACACTGTAAGACATTCGATGATTATCAATTAGTATTGGTATTATTGTTTGGTCCAACAATTTTCCGATCTCCAGTATCAACCACACATAATGCTCACAGACATACACACACTAATGATTGTTTAATTTCAATGCCCCAAAAAAAGATGTAGCGGTGAGTAATATTTTAAATAGATAATTGCATTAAAATTTTTTTCTGAACCCGAAAAACCCTAACCCAAAACCCGACTTTTTCCAAGACCTGAAACCCGAATTTGAATTTTCATATGCCCTACCCGAACCCGAATTTTCATATGCCCTACCCGAACCCGAATTTTCATATGCCCTACCCGAATTTTCATATGCCCTACCCGAATTTTCATATGCCCTACCCGAATTTTCATATGCCCTACCCGAACCCGAATTTTCATATGCCCTACCCGAACCCGAATTTTCATATGCCCTACCCGAACCCGAATTTTCATATGCCCTACCCGAATTTTCATATGCCCTACCCGAATTTTCATATGCCCAACCCGTAACCCGACCTTTTCCAAGACCCGAATTTGAATTTTCATATGCCGACCCGAAACCCAAACTTTTTCTCAACCCGTTGCATCACTAACACACACGTATTTACATACTTGATAAGGACGCTCGCCGGTGTGTTTGCGCTTGTGCTTGTTCAAGTCGCCCCCGTAGGCGGTCGCGTACGAGCAGCCGGGCCACTCGCAGTGGTAGCGCAACTCGCGACGCACAACCATCTTCTGCTCATGATGATGTTTCATTTGTCGCGACGACGACGCAGCCGTCGACGTGCCAACTCTGCTGCTGATCATCGAGTCGTCGTCTGGCGCTGCTGATGCAACACCACCGCCGCCGCCACCACCTGTGTAACAGGAACCTATGTATGTGTTACCGGATACCAAGCCCATATTCAGAAAAAACTTACGGGGGGGGGGAATGGTTACAAAAAAATTTTTACCATTTCGGGGGAGGGGGGAGGGGGGGGGGATCCCCCTGGATACTGGCCTGCCGGATGCAAAAAAAAAAGTGTCAAAAACCGCGGTATACCAAAACAAGTGCAGAAATGCTTAAATTTTTTACATCGAAATAATAAATTTTATGGGACATAAATTTTATTGGGGAATCCAATTATCGGCACGGAAATTCGGCCCTTAACGAGGGGAAGTTTTACCACCCCCAGCAGGCCATCCAAGGGGGGGGGGGGGGGGGGGGGGGGGGGGGGGAGAGGAGGAATTCAGCCCCCCCCCCCAAAAAATGGAAAATTTTTACTTTTTCCCCAGTTTGCCCAATTCCCCATGAAATTTTTTTTCTTGATACGGGCTTGACCCCTAGAGTGAGGGGCGGGGGAATTGAGTTTTAGACCAGTTACAACAAAATCTTTAAAAATAGTAAATTTTCACACTAGGTAGACTAGAACAACGATGTTCTAATGTTTTTTCTAATAGAACCCCCGGGGAGCTCTTTTGAAAGTCCGGATTTTGTATGAACGCACAAAGCACAACGGGCGTTGTTGTTACGACTGCTTCAGCTACCACTGCGCCCCGTTGTTGTTGTTGTTGTCCATGGTGTTGTTGTTGTTGTTGTTGCTGGTTGTTGCTGATACCACCGACCACTGCTTGCTGAACACAAAAATGCAATATTTTATGAATCGGTAAGGCAAAAATAACAAAAAAATTAAATTTATTATTATTATGAGTATTATTTATCACTGTTTTCTATTTAGCAACATTTATTTAGAATGGCTTGCCAACATTTATTTTCAGCAAATGGCATTTGAAAATAAATGTCAATGTTTTTTGGGCAAGAGTCCGGCACAAAATTTGTTAAATTCAAAATTGGAAAATTTAAGCCATTTTCAGTTAATTTTGGCTATGCTAAAATCACTATCTCATACCGCGGAAAGATACCGGCACAAAATTTGTTGCATCCGTGCATTAAAATGCCCGTTCTAATCCCCCAAAGTCTCGAGCAAATCCCGATTCCACTTTTTAATGTCTAAATCCCGATTGTTGAAACCGCTTATTTTTGTAGGAAAAATAGGTGCCATTTAAATTTGTCAAAAAGAAAAGGCATACCCAAAATGATGAAGCCTCCAATTGTGGCACCAAAGTGGGCGATGCGAATGGACCGCCGTTGCCAAAAGCAGCTGATGATGAGGACGACACGCTGCTGCTCACCTGTTTTGTTGGGTATTTATTTGTTAAAAATCTTATTTAAATTAAAAAATGGGAAAAATTTATTTTAGGGAAACATTTTTAAAAACCAATTTTTTGATTAATTCCGTGACGGCGCCAAAACGCGCTTGGCCAAAACCATTGGCGGCATATACAAATTTGGGTTTTTATTGTCAGCAAATTGCTGCACATTACTTTTCATTCAAAGCTAGGGGGGAGGAGGACACGGATTCGAATAATCCGCGGCCGGATACTGATTAGGTATCCTGACCAGAGGGGTGTACGCAATTGCGGATTGCGTTTGCGTAATTTTTTTTTGGAATTACGTATTGCGGATTGCGTTTGCGTGAAAAATTTTTTCGTTTGCGTGCATCCCTGATCCTGATAGGACGGATATACGGGTGGGCGGGCATCAGGGGTGTCCTTGGCAAAACCCAAAAACCGGGCGCGCGAGTTAAAAAAACGGGCAAAAATTTTCAAAAACCGGGCAATTTTTTTTTGGCGGTGCCGATAGGCGCCGCCAGGAAAATTTTTGAAAAAATAAGGGCATTTTAAGGCAAAAATTGAAAATTTTTGTTAAATTTTAGCGAAAAACCCAAAAAAAGGACAGGAAATCCGGGAAAATCAGGCAAAAACCCCAAAAACCGGGCAATTGCAAAAACCGGGTGCGGACCCCCAAAACCGGGCAATTGCAAAAACCGGGTGCGGACCCCCAAAACCGGGCAAATGCCCAGTTTCCAGGGTAAAAGGACACCCCTGGCGGGCATAAGGCCTATCAGCGGATTATTTGCTATGTCAATATTGGAATGTTCTAAAATTAACATTCAACCCTTACCGTCGGGAATAATATGTATGTTCGGGATTGGGACTGAACCCTAATTTAAAGGACTCGAATAAATTTTTTCAAACGATATTTTATGAAAATTCTTAACAAGATTCACAAATATTCTGAAAAAATTATTACCTATTATTTTTTTTTGCTTTATTTGGGCAAAATGTTTGTAGTTTTTCAAAAAGACACCCAAAACATTGAGTGGTGGCGGGTGAACCCGACCGACCAACAAACCAATCAATCAACCACCTGTTGTTGGATAAGTCGCGTATTTTCGGCACGAAAATGATCGTTCATTGAGCAGACCTGACTCAGCTGGGACCTTAACATACACAAGAAGCAATTGATAACCAAAAAAGGCATCAAAAATCAAAAAAATATGCCCTATAAAATTATTGCGGATGTTTCTGTCATATAGGCCAAAAATGTTCATAGTAAGCTTTTTAATGCCCAAAGGTATTTGCGACCCAAAAAAAAAACGCTCAGAATTTGAGGCTACTGCCAAAATCGGACATTTGCGAACCGAAGATTGTGATCAAGCCCGTAACCAGGAAAATTCGTGGCGGGGGGCATTGGTTTCAGGGGAGGATTGGTCAAAAAGCAAAACCGATTCTTTTCACTCGAAGAAAATGAAATTCTCTCATTTGGCAGGGGGGCTGTTTGTGATCAGTGAGATTGAATTTCCTGGCGTCGCAAATGTCTAATTTTTATTTTAGTTAGGACCGGTGATTGCACACGGTTGTGAACAGGTTTAAATCAAAAGCAACAAAACCTCAACGATGCGCTATTGTCAATCTCTTTTTGTGCCAATTGCTGCGCTTCACCAAGTGCCGTCTCCACACTCTTCAGTCGGCTGCGCAGTCGGCTATTCTCGGCCTACTGTGGTAAAAATGCCATGCCATCAAATCAGGGGAAGGGGGGAATAAATGCAGCAGCAGAAATGCCGTCCCTACCATGCCGTCATTTGACGGATTTTGTTGACAGCTGAGTAATGCAAAAAAGCAGGCATGATGAAAACTACGGAATAACGGACGGAAGTTTTTCAATAAATTTAAAATCAAAATTCAAGATATGATGATTTTATATCTCTTTTTTTAATTTATGGGAAACTTTTTATAGCGGGAACGGTTGGTTAAAATTTATCTTTACAAAAAATTGTACCAAAAATTGATTGTCCAAATTGATTTTTAAATTTTTCGAAAAAATTCTTTATTACTTCTAATTCCCCTAGGGTATTAATTAAAACATTCCAGATAAGTGCGGAATTTTCTAAAAAAAAGTATGGAATTCGATGGCACTTCTGCTGCTGAATGGCTTTGGTACTCTTATTATTTGGCCCGCTTTTCAGTCCAAGTTTGTAAAGAGTCGAAGCTCATTAAAAAGAATTATTGTGGAAAAAAATTCCGGGACGTTCGGAGTTTGAATTTGGTCAACAGATTAGTGATCAGTGACCCTGGAAACCACCGGAACTTGTTTTCCACAACTCTTTAAAATCAAATATAATATTTTTTTGTAATTGTGGGAGGGGGGCAATTTTCCTAGCAAATATATCACCACCGGAATTTTTTAAAAGCCTTCAAAACCGGGACACATAGACGGATGGCATTTTTGGGACCAACGAGTACCTTTATAACTTTTTCAACATTTCTAACACATAAAGCAGACCCAAACGACCGACAAAAGTACCAATTCTAACAGACGATATGAAGTCAAGTTCGAACACACCTGTAATTCGGCAATCCGCTGGCAGTCCATTGAAAATTGGTTGACAATATTGTAATTTTAATTGTTTTTGAATTGCTATTATGATTAATGTTTTTGTTGTACACAAATGTGGTCAAAGAATGGCAATCGAAAAATGGCGACGGATAAAAATTGGCAGTCAAAATGGCGGGAAGGGACGGATGGACTTTGGAGGAGAGAGACAAATACATACAACCATTAAGTGTAAGAGGAGAGAAAAAGGAAAGAAACGACAAAGAGGACGGAGAGAAGATAGCGAGAAGAGGGAGAGGAGAAAGCGAGGAGATGTAGAGGAGAGAGCGAGGAGATGGAGAGGAGAGAGCGAGGAGATGGAGAAGAGAGAGCGAGGGGAGGGCGAGGAGAGAGCGAGGAGAGGGAGAAAAGACAGCGAGGAGAGGGAGAGAAGACCGCGAGGAGATGGAGAGGAGAGAGCGAGGAGATGGAGAGGAGATAGCGAGGAGAGGGGAGAAGCAGCGAGAAGAGGGAGAGGAGAAAGCGAGGAGATGGAGAGGAGAGAGCGAGGAGATGGAGATGAGAGAGAGAGGAGATAGAGAGGAGAGAGCGAGAAGGTGGAGAGGAGAGAGCGAGGAGAGGGAGAGGAGAGAGCGAGGAGAGGGAGAAAAGACAGCGAGGAGAGGGAGAGAAGCAGCGAGGAGAGGGAGAGAAGAAAGCGAGGATAGGGAGAGAAGCAGCGAGGAGAGGGAGAGAAGCAGCGAGGAGAGGGAGAGAAACAGCGAGGAGAGGGAGAGAAGCAGCGAGGAGAGGGAGAGAAACAGCGAGGAGAGGGAGAGAAGACAGCGAGGAGATGGAGAGAAGAGAGCGAGAAGATGGAGAGGAGAGAGCGAGAAGATGGAGAGGAGAGAGCGAGGAGTGGAGAAGAGAGAGCGAGGAGCGGGAGAGAAGACAGCGAGCAGATGGAGAGGAGAGAGGAGGGCGAGAAGACGAAAGGAGAACCGCGTTGTTATTGTACAACCTCTGGACCAGCCAAGTCGGAGAGGTTAGAGCGATAAAGGTAAAGGAGGAAAGCCACAAGACGAAGTGGTTGGTCATCGGGAGAAGGGAGAGCGAGAAGATAGAGAGGAGAGAGCGAGGAGATAGAGAGGAGAGAGCGAGGAGAGGGAGAGGAGAGTGCGAGAAGAGGGAGAGAAGAGGGAGAGGAGAGTCCGAGAAGAGGGCGAGAAGATGGAGAGGAGAGAGCGAGAAGAGGGAGAGAAGAAGGTGAGGAGAGAGCGAGAAGAGATAAAGCCAGCAGCACCCAGCAGCAGAAGGGAGAGTAGAAGGCAAAAGAGGGAGAGAGATAGGGTAGAGAAGAGTGCAGTTAAAACGTGGCAGGGACTTATGTGCAGGGGCGGCCAATTGTTAGCCAATATTTCTATTTTGGATTAAAAAACCTCATGGGGTTATATTTAGAAAAATACAATACATACCCGATCGATCATTAATGATGTTGCTGCCTATTTTCACCCCGGGATTAATCCGGGATTTTAATTAATCGATATTCCCGATCGATCATTGTTCGTTCTTGTTATTGTTGCTTATTGTCGGCCACCCACAAAAGCGGGAAGATCACACAACGCATGCCGTCAATGTCGGTAAATGTCAGCGTCCCGTCCAACAATTGACAGTGTGTGCACACATTCGTACGCCTAATTTGTAGTCGATGAAATTGATGCCCGTTGGCGAGGTGATTAAGAACAACAAAATGCTCAGGCTGATGGCATAAAGAATTCATTGCTTTTGTGCCAACAAAAAAATGGCAGTGCCGCATAATGAGCTAAAAATTGTTTCTTTATTGTTATTTTTAAAATTAAATGGAATAGATTTTAATATGCGCAAAATGTCCAGCCTGGGACGGGATTTGGAACCGAATTTTTAGGTTATAACCTGCAGGATTGCTCACGCGTTTGGACGGACGGATGCGGATAACTTTTTTTTTTGTGAAATCGGACGAACACGGATAAGTGATTCTCATATCATATTAGGGTTGCGCGGTATGCCCTGATTATTTAAACCAAAATCATTTACAGTTGTTTTTAAATTTAATTACTTTACTTTTTTTCAAAAAATTAAAATTGTTCAACATCACAATATATTGAAATAAACTTTTTTTCTCCTCTGCGAATACAAAACCATTTTTAAATGTTTTTGACATTTTGCTCTTAATCAGCCGACTTCATTTTGCCACCCTCCGCCGTTGTTACCTTTGGCCTTTCAATTTGTCTTTTTTTTCATCGCCTTAATGCTTTGTGTCTCATGCGATTTGTGGGGGAGGCGCTTAATCATGCAAAGAATTCAATGCCAATTGAACACCTCCGCAAAAGAAAAGAAAAAAATGCGCCACCGCTATTTTTGCATTTCATAAGCCCGCATAAAAGTTGATTATTTTTAATTTACAATACAATACACTGAATAAATACATCGCCGGATGACTTTGTCCATTTTTCAATACCCCTTCGAGGACTAACGGGCGAAGGGGTATTCAAATAAAAGGGGGTATTCAAATAAAGGGGGGGGGGGGGTATTCAAATAAAGGGTGGACTTCTATTAGGGAAAATACGGTAATAAACATTTGAGAGAGATTTGGTCGGTCGAAGACTGTCGGTTAAAACAGTTATCAAAATTATTAGGCAACCAAGTTATGTACGCGTATGAATTTTAAACACTCAAAATGAAATAATTCTCTTTAATTTTTAATTTTGTATAATTTTCAGGTCAATAGGCGTCTCTTTGCCTGAGCTAAAATGATCCCCGCTGGGCATCTTCTCCGCCGTATTCATTTTGCGCATTACTCTTTTTTGATTCAAATTTTTTGCCATTTATTCATCGGCCAACAAAATGCCACATTCGCTGTGGCCGCCCCCGGCACCAGTGCCGTCATCGGCGGTGGTCCGGCACAATTGCAATGTTTGATGGGGCGAAGTAGTACGGCACAAATGACGGCACCGCACCAATGGCACACAGTTAGCTGTGCTGCCGGGCACAATTGTGTGGCATTTTCTTGTGTTGCCGGTGAGTTGTGTTTGAACCGAATTCGCTAAAATTTGTCAAAATAAGGAAATTGGGATACTTATTTGTTAGGTATACCTTTATCTCACCCTTTCGGAATTTTTAAAATTCTTAACCCCAGCCGTAAATATTAAAACATTTACGAGGGCGGACGTATTAGGGGCAAGGGCGTATCCAGGGGGGGGGGCGGCTGAGGGGGCTTCAGCCTCCCCCCCCCCCGAAATGGGAAAGAAAAAATTTTTTCTCTATTAAGGGGAAGGGAATTAATAAAAAAAAGAAAATTTAAAGGAAAATTTGAACATTTCCTTAAAATTTCATTAAACTATTCAAAAAAATTGCTCACAACAATTTGTCCTAGTGGTCTGTGCGACCGACAAGAAACTTTTTTATCTCAGGTTCAAATCCTTTCCTTGTCACTGATTATTATTGGTCTTTTTTGCCTGACTTTCTCGAATTTCGGTCTTATGTTTCTTAAGAAACATGGCTATATTTTTCAAAATTTTCTCGGTGGCGCCTATCGGCACCGCCTTTATCTCATTTAGGCCTCATTTTCCTTAAGAAACTTGGTTATATTTTTCAAAAATTTTCTCGGCGGCGCCTTTGGCACAGCCGAAACCCACAGCTCCGAAAAATTTTTGTTGTCGGGCGAGAGCAAAAAAAATAGGTCGTCGGTAAGGTCCCTGATATCACATGAAAAAAATTGGAAAGTACACCCATAAAGATTGACTTTTTCAGTCCCAACCCCCCCCCCCCCCGAAACCCGAGTTCTTTATACGCCCTTGATTAGGGGTACAAGTACAGGGAAACTGGATGCATGTCTCTTGGGCAACACTCTCTCTGTTCAGATCGTGTCGCTGCTGACCAACTTTCGCCGCACGCTGCGGCGCCAATTACACTTGTTGCCATGGGTTGCATGCCAACGCAGTACTGTTCGCGAGACGCGCTCATTGAATGCTACCGCAGCAACAACCGTGCACGTGTCAAAGAATGCAGGGCATGCAGTGACGAGCATTTGTGCAACGCGAGAGAGGGCATCAAACACGTGCATCATGCATCACCACTCGCTGCAATTTTGCGTGCCAAACTGAAAGCTGCTGCTGCTGCTACTACGAGCGCTGCGGCTGCAATACAACAAACGCGTAGCAACGTGCAACAAACTGCTGCAAATACTGCCGCTGCAGGCAACAATCATTTGTTGCATGCACAGCAACCTGCTGTGCATGGACTTGCGGTGGTAGACCATTTGCGGCAGCAGCACGTGCAGCCTGACAGGAGTGCACCAAAAAGCATGCAACAGCAAACTTCAAGTGAGTGAAACACACAACGCTGCATGCACAATGTACAAAATTTCCAAAATTAACAGTTAGTGAAGAACCCAGGCGAAAATGCATTGAGGGAAGTGATGGAAAGCAGCACACCGTGACATGCAAATTTGGCGAACTGTGCACGAACACTTTATGCGATGCGGGTAAATGTAAAAATGGGAGACGCACTGGGTGGGAATCGAACCCACGCCTGGCACCCAACCCCTAGGAACAACACAATACACACGTAAAATTGCTTTGTGTAAGGTTAGAAAGTAGAATTTATTTAGGCACAGGGATATATATACCAACACCAAGGTTGCCAAAATCTCCACTAATTAACTATACACTATCAAAATTATTGTCTAAAATTGGTGTCGTAGCCGAAAACCCGAGCCTAATCTTTAGCCAACCAGCATTACTTGGCATTTTGCTTAAATATAAAAAAAATAATATTTTTATAATACATAATAGATGGCGAAATGACAGAGGTGAAGAGTTGTGCCGTGCCGACTTTTTGCGTAAAAAATGATTTGTGCCATCGAATTAATCGCGCAAAAATGGTCAACTGTTCCCAATGCAACAGCGATTTTTGTAACGCTAACAGTGCCTTCCCACTGGCCACATCATTCGACAATCAAACGGTATTATGGCATATTTGCCGGACCGCACCTTTTCGGTTGAGCAGCCGCCGCCGTCCCCCGCCAAAATTTATTGGCACGAAGCTTACTACATTTTTGGTACCTTTAGAAAACAAAAATGTGTTTGTTGGTTATGAAAAGCAGAAACTAAGAGATTTAACGACGCTAAAAACTGGCTTTTTCGGAAGCTTTTTAATGAGATTTAGCTAATTATCTAATCGATTAGCTTGTTTTGTGGACAATGACCAAAATTGATAAAGTCTTTATGCTGCTCCCTCTTCTGCGATTTTCATCAACCAATAAATTGGTCAATTTTTGATTCAATTAAATTGGTTTTATTGATCAATTCATTTGTTTTGAACCGATCTCTACTTCGAAAACACAGAGCCTTCGAAGAAATTAATTTATTGATTTTGATAATGTAAAAAATGTTATGGCCAATAAACATGGGTTGGTCTGCCGTGGAATCGGTCCGCTGGAAGTGTCCGGCACTTTTGTAATAAAAATGACACAGGCGGGCGGCCCTTCGGCAAAAATTAACATTTCATCTTCGGGCATTGGACAGAGAGAGGAGAAAAAAATGCCAAAGAATGGTGGCAAAAATGACACCACAAACAACGGCAGCAACAGCACTGTGCCAACGGTTAGCCATAGATTTTATTTACATAAAGACATTTGACCATGCTTGGCATTTCCCTAAAAAATGCCAAAAATTTTGGGCATGTGGTGAGCGAAAGATCGATTTTCTGTTCTGAGGAGAGCAAAATATTTGACAAATTTTATTTGCAAAAAAAAACTTTAATTCGCAAAAATTTAAATGAAAAGGCATTTTAGCCAAAAGCAATAGGAGAAGAGTGGAAACGGAAGAACGAGAAAAAAGAGGAGAAAACGGAGAATAAGAAGAACAATACGGAGAAAACGCAGCAGCAGCAGCAGAAGAATGAAGATGAAAAAAAGAAGCAACAATTGGAAAAAGAACAAAGAAATGAAAAAGGAACAAAGAAAAACAAAACAAAGGAGAAAAAGGAAGAGGAGAATGATGAGAAGAAGCGAAAAGAAATGCAGCTGAAGGTGGAAGACAAGAAGCAGGTTAACTCGGGATGGTCAGGGCGGGTCTGCGCTGCAGAGATGGAACCGGATGCCGAAAATGAAGGTTCCGAATCCGGAACCGGAATTGCGGACCCCAAAAAGGTCCAGAATTCCGGAATCAAATTTTTTTTCAACCATGAAGGTTTTTGGCCTATATTTAGTCAAAAAGCGCTTAAAACCCTACTATTTTTTGAAAAATTCTCTATTTCCTATAATACCCCGGGGCACTATTAAAAACGCCCGGATACGTCCGGAATTTTTCGAAAAAAGTCCGGAATCCGGAATTCCGGACCCCAGAAAGTCCGGGAATCCGAATCCGGAGAATCCCGGACCCCAAAAGGTCCGTGAATAAGAATCCGGTTCCATTCCTGGTCTGCAGGCACAGGTCTGGATGCCGAACAAAAAAAAATTAGAAAAAATATGCCATGGGGTCTAGACCGTAGTTGAGAAAACGCCCAGCGGGTGAGATCAGGCACGCCAGGACCCTGACGAAATGGCGGTCCAATGTCCGTTTTAGTTGTTAAAATCTGCCGCTACATGAGCCCTAAACTAACAAAATGCACCCAAAAATTTGGGTGGCAAAGAAAAATAAATAATTTTCCAAAATTTCATAAAATTCCTTTTTTTAACAGTTGCTTGGCGGCCGGCACTGTGTGTTAGGGTATGGGAACACAATGCGAAGTGTCATGTGCCCCAAGGGTAGCAAATGTGGTGTGCTTGCATGTGAAGTTGGTATGGTGGGTCTGCAAAATTTATTTGCATACCGTATTTCCAAAAATAAAGTCCCCCGGGGGCTCTGTTTTTCTCCACTACCAAAATTTGGTCACACTATTTTAGGCGGTGGCAATGCTCCTCTACTTCCAGGGGATGTCCTTATTTTTTGGAAATGCGTTATTTAGGGGTTTTTTTAATTCCAAAAAATTTTAAAAACAATTTTCAAACAAAAGATGCTGTGGTGGAAATTCTACGAATTTGCGCGCCGCGCACCGCGCCCGAATCATTTTACGAGCGCATTTGTGCGGATTATGATGAAAACGCAAAGCTGACCGGCTACAAGTCATGCGAGGGCGATTTGTGCAATGGAAATGGCTTCCAGGAGGTGGTGGCATTTTGCCAAAACTCATCAATTACCAAAAAAAAGCTAAATCAAAAATTTGGCATGCCAATTTTTTTTCGGAAATGCCAAAAATGTCGAGCCATTAAAGCAGTTGGGCTTGGATCCAAATTCAATAAGTTTTGGGTCAATAACTTTTTGGACAGTCAGCCAATTTACACAATTTTCAACTATTGTCCAGAAAATTATTCTTTTTTTGATTTTGGGTACTTTTCTGTTATGGTACACCCCCCGAAATTTTTTTTTAAATATTTTTTTCTAGGCTTATTTTTAGCGCTGATAACGAATACAGCATTTTTTTTGTTGTTGGTATCCGACGTCTTTACGTGAGATACGTGAATGACGAGAGGTGCGCACAATGCGGTTTTGTTGTAGGAATTTTAACGGCCTCCATTTCATTGGGTATTTCATAGATCAAAGATTTAAAATTGTAGGGCATTTGGGAATTCAAAGGGACTTTCTTGAAATGACATAAATGGCTCGCTTAAATACACAATTTTGCGGAAAATCTTTTACATTATAATCCTAGTTCAGATTGCAGCACCACAAAAAAACCAATTTAATTTATGATCAAAGACCATTTTTCACGTGATATTTCACGTAAAAGACGTCGGACCAAAAAAAAATGCTGTATTCGTTATCAGCGCTAAAAATAAGCCTAGAAAAAAATATTAAAAAAAAATTTCGTGGGGTGTACCATAACAGAAAAGTACCTGATTTTGTTTTTTAAATCCCATTTTTGGCGCATATTTTATACATTTTCAATTGAGCAGACGGTGCCCGGGGATGAAGCGGCGGGTGTCAAATGCATGATGGGCACCAAAAATGAGTTGTCCAACTACACTTGTGCTGCTGGTTGCGCTACAATTAGATGTCATGTGGGTGGTGGTCAGTGAGTTCAAAATTTTATTACTTAAAAATTTTAAATTAATTCTTTTTTTTAACTGTTGAGCCAACTCTGACCCTAAAAAAGGGACCCGCGATTGGATGAAAGTGTCCTAAAATGTTTTTTATTTTTGGTTTTTATTTTTGTTTAGGTTTAAGCCCGACCCGCCGTAGGGAGCAACTGTCTGCACTTAACCTAAACGAATAATATATTAAAGGGCTGTTACAAAAATCATAAAAACCCGCGAAATATGTTATTATAAATCCAAACAGGTTCCAATTTTTGGATACCTTTTTTGAATCTTCGACTTTAAAAAATCGAATTTTTGTTATTTGATCTCTAGGGCGGTGCCTTTTCCGTTTTTATTGCGTTTTTAATGAGTATTTTTGGAAAATGCTAAAAAAGGCTGAAGAATTACGAAAACCGCAAAGTATAAAAATAAATTAGAGGTCTTTCATTATTATTATTATTTGTTTTAATTAGGTTAAGCCACTCACCCAAGCAACATTGTTGTGGCTTAACAAATAATATACGTTGTGATATTTTAAAGAATTGGGACCAAATTTCAAATGCCATTTTCACAACAGAAGAAGCAAATGGTGGCGAAATTGTTGAAGTGAAAACTTGCGGTTTCCCGGACGTGTGCACAGTGGCACAAAATATGCTGTGCAACAGCTTCAAGAATGGACAATTTGTGGGCTGTAAGCACTGCTTGGGCCATTACTGTAATGGCGGTTTACCAGGCAAGTCGGCATACGGTAAAACGATGTGCCTGATACACACACACACACACACACACAGCTGGGCGTTGGTGCGCCAACTCGGGGATTGGGGATTAATTGACACCTGCCAGGAACCGGGACAAATCAATGAGCCTTACAGAAACCGAGACTATTGATAAACCCTGTCGGGAATAGGGTTGTCGGTTTGAAACCGAACCGAAAAACCGAGAAAATTCGGTTATCGGTTTCGGTTCGGTTAACCGAATCGATCGGTTTCGGTTAACCGAAACGGCCGGTTTCGGATACCGGTTCGGTTTACCGAATCAGTCGGTTTCGGATACCGGTTCGGTTTCGGTTAACCGAGACGACCGGTTTTGGTTCGGTTTCTAAGAATTTCTAAAAACCGACAACCCTAGTCGTGAACAGGGACTCATTGATGAGCTCTGCACGGGATCGGGCGGGACTAATGAGTCCCTTCAGGTCCGGGACTGAGAAACCTCCTCCAGGGACTGAGGTTCCCTGCCGGGAAGAGTGACTTGTAAGCCCTGCACGGAATCAAGCCTTATGAGCCCGGTCGGGGACTGACTTAGACCCGGGACTGAGAGCCCGGCACGGAACTGGGCGGGACTAATGAGTCCCGACGGGCCCGGGACTAAAGCGCCTCATCGGGGACTGAGAAACCCTGTCGGGGATTTTTGTGCTTAAAACCTTATTGAATAAGCAATTAAAAAATTTAACGTAAATTTGGCGACGAATTTCATTTTTGGCAGATGATGAAAGTGCAAAGAATGGAACAGAGAAGAAAGATGAGCTAATTTGTCTGGTTGGAGTTGGTGACAAATGGACAAACCAAAGCTGTAGTGCGGGCAACGGTGCCAATGCGCGAAAATGTGCCACGCTTGTGTGCGCGCTAGCTGGTAAGTCATGGATGATTTGCAGCGGAAAAACCGACAAAAAAATTTTAGGGTAAAGTTTTTAGGGGGGTTTTTTTTTGGTCGACTGTCAGAACTATGCCTGTGTATGGTCAGTTTTAATAAACCGGAGGTCCCAATTGCGGGGGCGGGGAGGTTCTAAATCGGGGAGGGGCTACTATTTTGTTCAAATGCATTATTTTTAAATGATCAACATTCAATCATAGATGACAAGGAATTGGTGATCAAAACGTGTGCACCGGCGGACCCGAATCACGCCTATTGGAAGATGCCGAATGGGACGGCGTCTGAAGAGTGTGCCAATTTTAACGGCACACTGATCACTGGTGGTTCTGTTGGCAGTAGTAGCGGCATATGCGACGGGTCGTTGTGCAACGGGGCGGCGGCGCGAACAATAACAGCAACGAAAAACGGTGGTGTGCTGCTTCAACAACTCGTGTTCATCACCTGCTGTACCATGATTAGCGGTAATGATCAACGGGGACACAAAAAGAGTTTATGTGCAACCGCCGCCGGTGGGAGTCGAACCCACGATGATCAACCACAAATTTTTGTCAGCAGAACTGTAAAATTATATTTGAATTCGGGATCGGGTTTTGGTGATAAACCCCAAAATTGCGGAAGACAAATAAGCACAAAATTACAATTACTGTGTGCATTGTCTTTTATTTTAGCATTGGTCAAGTTCATCATCAATTAAGCGCAACCGATGACAATTATGGCGATAAAGCAAATTAATGATAAATTCAATTTTTGTAACCTAAATCAATATTTTTTTTATAATAAATGCTAAGCCTAAAAATTATACACGGCATTCTACGCCTAATTTAAATGTTTTTTTTAGTAATTAAATTTTTTGGAACAAATTCCGCCCCATTGCTATATTTATGTACATTATATACATACCTTTATTGAATAAATAAATTATTTTTTAATTAAATT
This sequence comes from Heterodera carotae, assembly GCA_024500135.1. Classification (NCBI taxonomy): domain Eukaryota; kingdom Metazoa; phylum Nematoda; class Chromadorea; order Rhabditida; family Heteroderidae; genus Heterodera; species Heterodera carotae. The sequence continues at coordinate 1,514 of JAKKIK010000798.1, read as the reverse complement.
TGTTCATTTTCTTTGCTTTGATCGGACGGTGACGTAAATAATTGGAAAATTGAAAAACTGCGACAATTGAGAAATAGAGACAGCGAAATTTCACTCATCACAAAGAATGTGGCCAGCACGGGTAGACACGTCTTTGAACGTGTGATAAAGCTAAATAAAAATGATAGATGTTTAAAAGTTAGGTGTACTCATGTGCGTTTCGCAAAATTAAAAAAAATCTTCTTTAATTCAATTATTTCATGAAATAAAAAAAAGGCTTACAACACCTCCGATTCCCAGGACGTCTCCGTTCCAAGTACTAAGGAAGCCCAACGTTGCTTAACTTGCCAGATCGGACGGGATGGCGTGCTTTCAACGTGGTATGGTCGTAAGCGAAAGAGTTGTTTAGCAAGATCAATAAAAAGAAATATTAAAAGGCAAACATATGTTTAAACAGAATGTCATTTGATTTTGCAAGATATTGCCAATTTCCGTCAAAATAATCGTATATATATTATGCCAATGTCTGAAAGTATTCCAATGTTAACTAATCCATAAATTTTTAAAGATATATACAATATTTTTCAAAGGTGTATAATTCCGGACTTTTCCGGAATTTTTTAATAATACCCCGGGGGTACTGGGTACTATTAGAGGAAATAGAGAATTTATCAAAAATTGGTGGGATTTTAAGCGATTTTTGACTAAATATTGACCCAAAACCTTCATTTTTAGTACAATTATTGATTAAAAATGCCCTCCGCTATAATATATACGCCTATAAAATCCTATATACTAGCGCAGTCGCGCTCGCTTCGCTCCCGCTTTTGCGCTAGTTACTAATAGTTTAACAACGAAACAAAAATCTTATAGTTTTTTTGTTTCTTTCCTGTTTTGACACCCCCCCTGAAACTTTTAAATAAAAAGTCGATTCTAGGGTAATTTAGGGCGCTGATTACGAATATGACATTATTTTTCCCAATTTCGAATCCCGGACCCGAATTCGAACATTGTCATTATTTTCATAATCAACCAGATTTCCCTATCAAATTTGGTATCAATCGACAGCTCTCGACGAGACAAATCGATCTAAACCAAATTAAACTCGATCCGAAGCCATTTGAGCACTGGCCGGCTGAGACGAGAACAAAATCGAAAATTTTAATTCTTCATTCATCAACATTTATGACTCTAAATCGCCAAAAGGACATTTTCTCATATCATCGACGCGCTTTGGTTCGCCGATGTATTCTTCATTCTTTTTTTTCCGGAATTCCAGACCTTTTTGGGTCCGGAATTCCGGACTTTCGAATTCCGGACTTTCATTTTTGCCATCCGGTTCCATCCCTGGTACGCATGTGCGAATCGGAAAATTAAAAAATATTCTTTATTTTGCAAGAAAATAATATATAATAACTGGATATTGCCAATTTCCGTCAAAACTAGCGGGTGTAGGCATGCATGGGGCTGTTTTAAAAGCGCTTCGCGCTTATTGAGCTTCGCTACCTAGGTATAATCAGAAAGAGTTCCCACGG